>JAVIWB010006777.1:0-124563 GCA_031893035.1 Dermolepida albohirtum
ATTATACATAAGTCGCTTATTACAAACCAAACACAATACTGCACATCCATCATACTTTAAATCGGGAAATTCTGCTATGTATTTTCTAACCGACGTAGCAAACGGCACAGACTTTCGCGACATGTTTGTGTGAAGTTATTATAAACACCAACCGTGAACCGTATTGTATTTGATGTGAATGATCTCATTCACTGCGCACCAATTGCCCGTTCTACCGTACCGCCTATGGTATTGCCACTTTCGTCGCAGCTCTAGTCATTAGTTACAAAAGGCTTAGAATACTTCAAATGACTTTATTTGCCTAAAACCTGTAAAATAACCCTAAATAATTAAAAGTAGAACGGTGCAAGAAATTTCTCATCGTATCTGTATATCTTAGCATTGAATAGTATAGATGGTGTACCATGTCCTTTTAGAAAAATGAGTATTGCCCCTAAAGACAATAAAACGACTATTAAATTAGGGATTTTATTAACAGTAGATATAGAAATAACGACCCAGGGCCAAATAAAAATAAATTCAATGAAACACGCATTCATAAAGCACGCAAGACAGCGAAAGCTAGCAAGAATTTGAAATTATTTAATTTTAATATTCACACGAAATTTTTGCACAACAATATACAGCGATGGCAACGTAATAAGAACGAAGAGTAAAATAAACCCGTAATGTACTATTATTACTATTATTATTACAAAGCAAATCGTGTGACATACCATTTTAAAGTACTTTTTTCAATTGAGCATTTGATGTTATTTTTTGACATCGCAATCCCTTTAATTATATCGCGTTCTTAATTATTTCTTAATCTTGGCCTGCCTTTCCTATTCTCATTTGTCAATTCGTATTTGAGCACGGTATTTATCTTACATCTCACCGATTACATTAAAAGTCCGATCTTTGAAAAATATAAAGAGTCCACAGTCAACAATCGATATTTTTCTATAATCTTGTAAACGTATTTTTGAATTTCCGTATATCGCATTCGTGATATACAACGAGCCCTGTTCAGCAATGTTATACGAAGCAACCTCTCACAGGAATAGGTACAAACGCTTGTAATTTATACTTTCCCTTCGCTTGAAATAAAACTATTGGATACTTGGTTAATTCTTGATAGAAATATATTAAGAAATGTTCGCGTATTATGAAAATTTTCCAACGGTTGCAGAAATAGTTGAGTACGACAGCTACAAAGAAAACTAGCACTAAATCTTTAATTGTAAAAGAAATATATCTCTTTCGGAAGTGTCTATCCCCCATATTTCACAGTATTACTACTGAGTTTCATAAATAAAATGTAGGTTTGGGTAAATGAAATATACGCTTCCTCCTTTCTTACTTTATGAAAAAGTAAATTTATGTTTTAGAGAAAAGTAAAAACGAAAATAATTCTGATAAATGAGCTTTATATATTTCTCTCCGGCTATCAAAAAAGGTTACGACTTCTTTGTTGATATATAGCTCACAATATCAAGCGAATTATAAATTACAAGTAGCACAATGCACGAATTATTAATAGGAGCAGTTTATTTCGCTTACCTGCGCTGGCCATTAAAAATTAAAGCTTATAAAAATAAACGCCATTATTACTAAACATTAAAAATGTAAAGTAAAACGAAGCTCCGAGTATATTATTGCATGATCAAATTACGTTAAAATATTGTAATTATTGATCGTACAAACAACCGTGAAAACAATTTTATGGATTTTGATGAAGCTTTTCTTGCCGGACTTAAAAAGTACACGATTGTTTATTTACAGATGAACTCGGTGGTATAAAAGATACTAGGAAAGTTTTGCAGTACAACTTTGTTTATTTAATTTTTTCAAAATAATTTCCTCTACACTCAATACACTTCACCATCCTCCGAAACCAATCTTTAAACCAGTTCTGCCAAGTTTCAGTAGGGAGTAAAGCACACTCGTTGTCCCAAGCCCGCAGAAGGTCCTCATCACTGGAAAACCGCCTCCCTTTTAGCTTCATTTTCACATGCGGAAACAGTGAAAAGTCACAGGGAGCAAGATCTGGACTGTAGGGAGGGTGCTCGAGAAGTTTCAATCCTGTCGTGGTCAAATATTCGGTGTAGGCTTTGGCGCGGTGAACTGTAGCATTATCATGATGGAGGCACCAGGTGTCCATTTTTAACTTTGGCCACAGGTTCTGCATAGATCCAATGACTTTAGGCAGGCACCGTTCAGTATACCACTTAGTTGTGACTGCCTTCTGTGTGCCCATGCTAATGAATAACTGAACCCATCGACATGACACGGCGGCTACTATGCACGTATGAACATGTATCAACATGCAGCAACGAGCAGCTTCCTACGATTCATTGTTGCGTCATTTTGCAAAACTTTCATTAGTACCCTTTGTATAATAAAGAGAGATCACTTTCATATTGTATTTGTTGGTTGTGGAATAGCATTTGTCAATAATGTAAGAAACGCTCCTCTTTCCATTTTTACGAGACGTGTGGTAGGTAGTCGTTTGTCTCCGCTTTGATTTCATCGAATATAGGAATGATTCAATTGGTGCCATTGCAACTCGAAACATACTTGTTGATGCCAATTAAACTAGCATAAATTAATTGGTTCTGTTTTAAAAATATATACTTATGTATATGACAAAAATTAACGAATCTTCCTAAAAGCATATATTTTTAAACAAAATTTTGTACAAATATTGACTATGTTGAGAATAATAAACGATAAAAGAAGTAGCAAAAAAGGGTCAAATCTTTATGAACCTTTTTGCCATATTTTAACTAAAACAAATCTTCTTTTCTTTATTTTGGATCATTTTAATATGGTTATTCGACTGTAAGGGTCCAAGGTTACGATTAATATATTAATTTTAACATTTAGAAAACGGTCAAATTATCACCACTTAAAAGACTTTGAAAACGGTCATGTCGTTGGACTACACATTGCACCTTACGCGTAACATATAAGACACAACCTTAATTAAATACAAATCATACAAGGACTCATCATTTCTACCTCAATAAGATAGAGGGTTGCTTAATCCATAAATGAATTCACTTTTGTTAGTGCTAATTACCGAATATTAAAATGAACATCCTGATCCACACTAGTGCTAATTTATGGACTAAAATATCTCCCGTAACATCTATATCGGTAAATTGTCGATAGACGTGTAGTAGTTTCGACATGCTGTCGCAAGAAAGCTTTTTCTAAAACAAAAACAACGCTTGACTCACGTCGACTTCTTCAAATAATTATAAACGGCCAACTCTACGTCACAAGCAAAAAACGATATGAATAGGACATTGCAAATGAATATATATGAGAATTGAATATGTATAAAGTTTACCTGATAATAGCTGTATTACTCGAAACATATGTAGTGAACAGTGCATTATGAACATTTAAATGATTCCTTTTTGCCATTCAACTATTTGGCAAATCGGCGAGAATTAGTGTCTGTCTACACACGCTCTGGCAACTTTGTTACCGATATGCGAGATAGACGCGTTCTCGTTGTGCCTTTCAATACATTCGTATATTGGACGACAGAGGGAGGCAATGTTTTTTCATGTATAAAGCATGTCTTTTTCCAAGAGTAAATATTAATATCAGAAGAATAAGTATTAATGGAAATATATAAAAATAACAAATCGCCTCACTTTCAAAGCTAAAAGACATATAAAAATGTTGTAAATATTTGTGCACCTAAAATTTTGTTGTGTTTATTTTACTTTATTGTAGTGACGTGATAGAGGCCCATGATTTTTATTAAACATTCAGTTATTAACGTGCACGTAAATGGCGTAATAAGTGTGAGACGTGTGTACGGGTTGTGGAAAAAAAGACCCCAGCCAGTCAACCTCGATCTCTATTTTTCTATTTTCTCTTTATAACACTCGAGTCTTGTCTTGTACTAAGTAATTTCCTTTGATATCGGTGCTGTTAGAGAAACAAATTACCTACTAATAAAGTGGATTGATAACAAAGAAGAAAAACAAAACAAAACAAATTCAACCACAGTTATTTTCCTCATATATATAAAAAAAAACAAGTGCACACATCCAAAAAACTACTAAACATTGTGAATTTTTAGGTACTAAATTACTAATCAAAATTGGCAGTCACAATACAAATTAATTGGAAGTATTTAAACGTGGTTCAATTAAAAACTTTATTTTGTATTTTCTTAAACATCTGGTTACGGACGTTCATTCTGACATGCGTAATCTCTATGTGTGAACTAGAAAATGAGTGTATGTAGGATAATTTATTTTATTTTGATTTAATCTTAATTTTTTTTTGGGTTATAAACTTTGTATTTTTAAAACTTTGAATCTCATGTATTGCTTAAAATACATAGAATCGTGAGTCATTGGAGTAGGCAGGTGATGGCCATGAAAGGGATAAACGAATACGTGAATAATCAGTTATTTGCGTTTCATTGTTCAATTATAATCTTAAAATTTTGATTTGAGATTTTCGAATTTAGACGAAGTTAAGTTTAAATTGTTTTAAGACGTTATCGGTCAATATTTGACATCATTTCTCTATATAATTCTATTCCAAGTTACCTATTAGTAAGCAATTTATTAAATTTTCGTATATTTCATTTACGTACACTACCGGTCATATTTATTTGCCCACCCTTAGTTTTAGCCAAAATTATTAAACTATCAAATGTGTTCTGAAAATTTATTTATTGTACCAATACAATAGTGCAAAATAAACATAAAATAGTTACATTTTCCTTATATAAAAACTTTATCATTAATTATTATTAAATTTCGCTCTCATCAATGTGCCCACCTTTATTTTTGATAATTGCGGCACATAACCGCGGCATCCTTTCAATTAATTTTTGCAGTGTATCTTCTGTAATTTGTGCCCGGGCTTCTTGAAGTTGTTCCCACAGTACAGTGGTGGATAATAGAGCACGTTCTCGAACCTTCCAGTCCAATTCTTCCCAAAGAAGCTCCTATTGGGTTCAGATCAGGACTTTGAGCTGGCCATACCATTATAGAGATTTGCCCTTGCTCTTCTAGTTGACGCAAGTAATCGCCACACAATCTAGAAGTGTGTTTCGCATCATTGTGATGTTGAAATACAAAGTTTTCGCCGAGAATCCTTAGTCCTGAAGGAACAGCGTTATTTTCTAAAATTTCCTTGTAGCCTTCTTTTCTTAGGTTTTCCTCAATTTTGACGAGATCGCCTACGGATCTTCCACCAAAACACCCCCACATCATTACTGAACCTCCTCCATGTTTTACGGTAGTCGCAATATATTCTAGCAGTACTCTTTCTCCTACGGATCTTCTTACGAATATTCGCCTTTTACTACCGAAAAGTTCAAACCTCGATTTGTCTGTCCACAACACATTATTCCACTGATCAATTGTCCAATTCTTATGTTCTTTAGCCCAATTTGGTCGTTTTATCTTGTTTTGCTTTCGTAGTAGTGGTTTTGTCAGAGCAATTCTTCCGTATAAACCCGCTTGCCTTAACCTTCTCTGTACCGTGGACACACTAATTGGTTTAGCACGCGCTCTATTCATTTTAGCAGCAATTTGTGGTGTTGTTTTTTGTCTATCGCATCTACTTATCCGTATTAGATGCCGGTCATCTGCAGATGTCGTCGTTTTGCGTCGTCCAGATCTTCTTTTGTTAGAAAATGTATCACTTTCTTCAAATTTTTTAACGTTATAATCAACGGTTCTGCGATTTAATCGTAATTCTTTTGCAATTTCGCGATTACTTTTACCCGTACGATGATAAGCAATTATCATAGCACGCACTTCAACAGATAATTCCTTCGTCTTCGGCATTGCATTAAAATATTCACAATAACTCTCTATTTCACTGTTTCCGCAACAAAAGATGAACGATGACTGACATAAAATTTATTTTTCTTTTTGAATAACACATCCTAATATTGTGATTAGTTAGTACAATAACACAATTTTGGTAATATCTTTCGGAAATGCAGGTAAAACTGTTAATACTGTAGGGATTAGCCTATATAATATTTATGGTATTTTTCCAATTTATGACACCTTTACGATAATCATAAACAATTTAAGATTTTCGTAGAAATTCATATGGAATTACTTCCACTAATAATATTGTTGAATAATTATAATACAGATTTTTCGAGAGATAATCAGTATTTCAGGAAACTCATAAAATTAGGGTGGCCAAATAAATATGACCGGTAGTGTATATATTCAATCTTGATTGATGCCAAAAAGTATAGGCATTAAGAACAATTTCTTTGTTCTATTTATTGGACTGCTGTGTTGCTTGGATGCTAGGTCTGCTTGATTCCAAAGAGCCTCAGCTCAATCCTATTAAAGTTTTACAAAATAATCCAAAGAAAAGAATCTCATAATTAAATATTGTGCTGTGAACAAATGTTTACATCAACACTCAGTCAATATTTCATAGTAGATATCACAGAAATATGTGTACATGTATATAGCTTCATTAGTGTAATATCTTTATTTGCATTTACTCAATCTGATTAGCGTATGTTTTGTTCAAGTTCAAACAACCCACGCTATTGTAAGCTCGCATTTAGCAAATTTATTTAAATAAACGGATCGCAAATATCTTAATCTTGAGTAATTAATGGGGCGAGTTTATTTGTCGTATCGATTTGTTATTTACGCCTTAGGTTTGCTCTTCGGATGTAATAATGCCCCATCGTCTAAACGTCGACAATATTTAATGAATGAATATTTTAATCCAGATTTCTGGTTTCGTTAATAACACAGTAACTGTTAAGGGGTCCTCCAAGGTACAACAATAGACTTGACGACGTCGTCTATTATACTTAAAGGTACCTTATTACATCTTTTATGCTTTAGCATTCAAGTAGATGTTCTAGATTAAAAGCTCCCGTGTTCAATGATGTCGTCCATTTCAGAGTCTCGTTCATTTTCAATCATGAGTTAAAAGAATAAGTAATAAGTAATTACTATGAAATTTTAGTATAAAAAACTCAGTTTTGTTTCCAAATGCAGTGTGAGATGACGTGAATTAAATCGGAATAAATTAGATATCTAATTTGATATTTGTTCAAAACTAGTTTTTTAACACTAAATACAAATACTTCTACACCAACATCTCATAATTTATATTCATTCCGTGTAAATAACGGGTGTTTAATTGATAATACAAGACAGAAATATTGTTGGAATGAATTTTTTTTTATTATAATCTGGTAGATAATTTCATGGCATTTATTTTTTAAACATGATTTCCGGCATTTGTCCGCCGCGGCTACGAGTTACATGGTCCATTCGATCAGTCCAATTTTTGATTACTTTATTCAATAAATCTGGCAGCATGGCCTTAATGGTGGCTTGAATATTGGCTTCCAATGCTTCAAGAGTTGCTGGTATGTCGGCAATGACTTGACGTAGTCCCATAAAAAGTAATCCAGAGGCATTAAATCACACGAACCAGGGGGCAGTGAATAGGACCACTTCTGGAAATAAAGTTGTCACCAAATTGATTTTACAAATCGATTGTTAAGCGCGCTATATAGCAAGTTGCGCCGTCTTGTTGTAACCAAATGTCGTCGATGTTCAGATGATTAATTTTTGGAAACAAAAATTAAGTTTGCATGGCTCGATAACGCTCGCCATTCACCGTAACGGTAGCTCCTTCCTCATTTCGAAAGAAATAAGGACCGATGATGCCGCCAGCGTGTAAACCGCATCAAACAGTCAATTTTAATAGATATAATGGTGATTCGTTAACGGCTCGAGGATTGCCTTCGCTCCAAATACGGCAATTTTGCTTATTTATGTAGCCATTTAACCAGAAATGAGCTTCATCACTAAACACAATTCTTTGATAAAAATGCTCATCTTCGGCCAGCTTCAAATGAGCCCAATCAGCAAAAACCCGACACAAACGATGGTCGTTTGGCTTCAATTCTTGCATGAGCTGTATTTTATAGGCACGTAAGCCAAGATTCTTACGTAAAATTTTTCACCTAGTCGAAGGACAAAGGCCAACAAGTTGAGAACGACGACGAATCGACATTTCGGCGTCTTCTTCAATACTTCACGCTACAGAAGCACATTTCTTTGTCTAGTTGATGGTTTTGAATCGAAAAGAGTAAAATTAGTGCCAAAACGATCAATAACTGCACGAATTGCTTACTCACTAGGCAGATTATGTTGACCGTAGAATAGATGAAGTTCTCTATGAACTTCGTGAACAGATTTATTTTTTCAAAGTAAGTTTCCACAATTTGGAAGCGTTGTTCTGGCGTTAAACGATTCATGATGACTTTAAAAAAACCGCGAAATTTGAAACACCCTTTATTATTGGACTAGAATTTATCCACTATAGCACGCACAGCCTGTCTAGTTGGACGATTATTATGACCAAAAATTGGAGTAAGCCCTCTTAAAGTTGTTACTACCGACTCAGAATTGCGGTAGGAATTTTTAATAGTTTTCAAACTTGCTCGTTCGTGAACTTCACCGTAATAAAAATGTTAATCTTGACTGACATTTTGACGTTGACAGATCACGAAAAACGTTCAAGAGTGCGTTCGTTTTAAAAGACAAAATTTGTATGTCCCTATTAGAAAACTTTAACACAACAGAAAACCAACATGATTACATGTATGTACGTACCCTCAATGAATTTCAATTTGAAACGAGTTTGGCCAAGTCGTCTCAGCGAACCGCTGTCACGACAATTCCAAATACGAATTGTAGCATTTTCTTCTCGGTACGGAAAGGTTGTCGGGTCAATTCGATATCGATGGCGACGATGTCGTAAATGTAAGGAAAACGATTTACGAAGTATTTCTTGTATAATGGTCGATTATATAATGGTATATGTAGGTAGACGTTTATATCGTAATAAAAATAAAATTGTGAAATACTACGTTGTTCTTAGTCTTTATCTTGAAACTTAATGGAGAAAATAATGGTGTTTTCGAGAGAACGAGGAAATAGTGTTCGCATTTCCCAGGACGATTTAATCCTAGAATAGAATTTAACGTATGTAGATAATTGAAAAAAAAATATTACAAACCATAAAAAAATGACGTAGGCCAACACAATTAATTTTAGAAAAGCACATTTAAAAATAACTTTGGTTGTACATTTAATCAAGAAGAGGATGTTTTAGAATATAAGGTCTGATTAAACATAATGGGAGGTAATAATACAGGGTGACCGCGGGATGTATTTACATTTTTGATGCGACTGTACTCGGCCTCGGCAAATCATGCGGGGAGGGGCGGGCGGTCATTCACCTCCCAAGCAGTGGCCATTTAGGTATTCCAGTCGCAATGGAGCCGTGGACAGTTCAACATCGCGTGTTTACGTACGATTCTTATGTAAGAAACAATTATTCAGTGGTAGCGGCTCAGCGTGATTTTCGCATTCATTTTAACGTTGGACGGCATGGAGCCGTACCTACCAGACCAACGATTATGAAATGGGTTACAGGTTTTCGGTACACAGGCAACATTATGGGGAAGAAACCACCAGGCGCTACACGAACAGTGAGGACTCCGGAGAACATTGACAGAGTGAGAACAGCAATGATTAGGAGTCCTGGTCGTTCAGCTCGACGGCACGCATCTTTATTACACATGGGACGTGAGTCGGTCCGAAAAATTTTGAAACGGGACCTCAAGTTTCATCCTTACAAGATTGTATGTGTACAGGAGTTAAAAGAAACTGACTACCCCCAACGGTTAGATTTCGCTACTCAAATGCAAGTTCTCCTTCACGATGAGCCTGACGTGATTTTCATGAGCGATGAAGCTCACTTTTACCTAAATGGGACAGTGAACCAACAGCACTGCAGATACTGGGCAGAGGAAAACCCAAGACAGCTTCATGCGAAACCTCTCTATTCGCCTCATGTGACTGTATGGTGTGCGGTGTCGAGACAACATGTTATTGGCCCCTTCTTTTTTGAAGAGGATGGAGTTGCGATGACAGTGAACACGACTCGATACGTGCGTATGATCAACGATTTTTTTTTCTTACAACTGCAGATACTCAACTTGCAACAGGACATATGGTT
Organism: Dermolepida albohirtum; assembly: GCA_031893035.1. Taxonomy (NCBI): domain Eukaryota; kingdom Metazoa; phylum Arthropoda; class Insecta; order Coleoptera; family Scarabaeidae; genus Dermolepida; species Dermolepida albohirtum. The sequence goes on from JAVIWB010006777.1 coordinate 10,054, forward strand.
TCAGCAAGATGAAGCTACTGCACACACAGCAAGAGTTTCGATGACGTTGCTGCGAAACTTGTTCCCAGATCATGTCATTTCAAGATTTGGAGATGTGCCCTGGCCTCCTCGTTCTCCCGACCTCAACATCTGCGATTTCTTTTTGTGGGGACATTTGAAGGAGAAAGTTTTTCAACGCAAACCTCGTAATTTGGAAGATTTTAAAGAGGCAATTTGTGAAGAGGTGGCACTAATCACCGAGGAGACACTACAGCTAGTATGCCAGAGCTTCCTCAACAGAATTGAAAACTGCATCAGAGAAGACGGCCGTCACCTTCCTGACCTTATTTTTGCAAGTTAAATTAAATGGCATATCCTAACAAACATATCAGAAAATTAAATATATTTTTTGTTTAAAAAATTAACACCGTTTTGCTGTTTTCAAAATGTTAATACTTCCCGTGGTCACCTGTATATACCGGATGTCCCATGACATGATTGCAACACCTTAAGGATGTATTACTGAAGCAATTTCAAGTTAAAAATGTTTAATAAACATATTCTAAAAACTCTATCGTAACTGAACTACTAGCATTTGTTTGTTTTGGATAACCCTACTAATGAAGGTATTACGTGCCAGCGTTGATTTCGTTGCTAATAAAAAGTCAAGGTGGCTATGATTCATGAGTTATTATTCATTGTGGCAATAAACAAAAGGTATTACGTACCGCCGTTGGTTTCGTTGGTTATTAAAAAGTCCAGGTGACGTGTGATTCCTCACTTATTATTCATTGCGACACTAAACGTCAATTAAGTTAATTTAGAGTGTTTATCTTGTCGTGTTACATTAAAATACTCTTAAAAGTATATTAATCTTTTCGAATGAAGTATACGCCGATATTCACTTTGATTATGGATTGTGTAATGGAAATGGACAAGCTCTAACTAATGCATATCATCGGCGATTTCCCACATCTAAAGTGCCTTGTAGAATTGCTTCGATGCTTAAGAGAAGCAGTTATTTCTGAACGTCCCATGCAACAAGAACTTGCACAAAAAGAAGCAATACTTAAAATGGTCGACCCTCAACCTTTTACTAATATCCGAAGAGTAGATAAAAGATTTAACGTAGGCAGCATGAGAGTATAGAAACACAATTTCGGTTTGCACCTGTACAAGCTTTAAAACCTGGTGACTACTCATCAAGACTTGACCTTAGTCTCTCGTTAGTGAGACATCGATGGCTTTGTCAGAAAATATTGTTTAGTGATGAAGCCTCTTTCACCAGAAACGGTATCAATAAAACGAGTAATACATTTTTTGGGCATTTAAAAGTCCACGGCAAGCTATGGTTCCGCTTTAAGATAGATTTTCGGTGAATGTTTGGTGTGGTATTATTGACTCATTGTCCCGCTTTTGTGAACACTCTTGTCGAGTGAGACCGTCTTTAAAATCGTAGAAAATCATGGCCTCTTCTCTCCGTGCTTTCCATGTTAGTATATCTTGCCCTTATACTTTATCAAGCACCATTTGTTGCTAAAAAACGATTCAAAGTTCAGAAGTTTCGCTTATCTCACTCCAAATGCTAAAGTAACATTTTATGTTCTTCCACCTTTCTGTTGACCTAAGCTTCTTCAAATCTATATCTTTGAAAGGTCGTGATATGTTTCCATGAAGGACGACACTCAAAATTGAAAATCTGATACTGACCGAGCAACATGTTTAAGAGTGTTTACATACCCTATAATGCGTGTTTAAACAGGTTAGGATACATATATTGTATTCGTTTTCTTGTTAAACAATGTTGAAGCTGAAATATAGAAATGTTTGTGTTATATTAACTGCTGCTCCTTTTTGTTATCGATGTCTTATCTTACTTAAAATTTTACTTTAACACCAGATTCAAAGAAATTTATTTATACGCGTATATTACTACATCCCAACAAATATCTTCTATAGTTACAATAACGAAATGAATTTGGCATTATTTTAGTCTCTAAAACGTGTTTTATTGACATAAAACAGGAAACGAAAGACAAAAATTTCATTTAATGGGAAAGTAGAGTACGTTAGATTTGCATTTTCTGGCAGTATCAACTCGCTGTAGGAAAATAGATAAAAAAGGAGTGTTTGCTCCTGCGGCTATCTACTGCCATGACAGATAACTCTCTCTGAGACTGAAATGGCGTTTATTTCCGTTTATTTCCCTGGAAAATTTTCAAACTCCGTTATCTCATTAACTATGTGAAGCTATGTTTGCACGGGACACTTTTGATCTCGGAAGAGCAAGAGGATTTTTCGTTTAGCAGAAAAATAGTCATGCAGCCTCTCCTGTACTCGAAAATGCTCACTAGCAAAACTTTAATTGAAATCTGAAGTGGTTTGTAAATAGTGTTGTGTACTGCGCAATATTTAATACTGAAAATTTAGTTTTAACAATCGCATCCTGAAATTGGTTGTAATTTGATCTAAGCACACACCTTCACAATAACTAGAACATTACCTCACACAAACTAACTTATTTAATTCTCTAAATATTTTTTTATATTGGAATGTTCACTTCTTTAATCGATACACATAAAGATTGACGAAATTGAATTTTCAAACAAAATTTCGCCCCGTTCCAATGCAAAGCTTTCCCCAAAACTTCCTAGAACATCTTCGGATATTAAAAATCAATTCTCTTGTCAATCGTTTGCTTAGTTTGCTTTATTAAGAACATCGCAAGATGTAATGGTTTTGATTAGGAAATAATCAATGGATTAATCTGGTACAAAGACTTCCGCGGTCGTGGTCCATGCTATCTGCTTCTGGACTTCCGGGCTGGAACCGCGTCACTTGTATATCTGCCATTGTTTCGTACGCATTTGTATGAGACATCTTCAAGGCTGAACTACTTTCAGTTTCAGTGCAGTAGTTCAACCCTGAAGATGTCCCATACGAATGGGTACGAAACGTCGGCAGATATATAAGTGACGCGGTTCCAGCCCGGAAGCCCAGAGGCAGATAGAATCAATGGATTACTTAGAAATGCTAACACAAGAAACACAATGAGGGATACCACACCTCAAACAATTGAGACAAGCAATTTATATGGTTACCTTTTCACTCCTTGACGAAATATTTGAGTAGTGTTTTTAAAGACACCGGTTTTCAAGTTACTTTTCAGTCCACTAACTCCATCAAATCCCTCTTTAGTAAATGCAAAAGACAAAGTCGAGGACAACGGAAAATAGGGAATTTACGGAATTAAATGTCTAGATTATAGTAAACAATACATGGGCCAAACTAAACGATCGACAGAAACCTGGTACAAAGAACATATTGCGCACATCAAATTTAATCGGCCAGAAAAATCCGGTTTAGCAAAACATGTATTAGAAAGTTATCAAAGTGTAACTGCGAATTGTTTGCATTTGGTAAGGAATGTGAATAATTATCGCGAATTAGATACATATGAAAGCATATACATTTTGTAGAATAAGGGCGATGTTTTGAACACTGACATTGGCCCTACTCATAACACATCAATCTTTGATCCCTTATACGATAGACAAGAGAGAGTATAGTAAACGCATGCAATTACTTTTTTAGGATAGCTTAAGGCTAAAATACAATTTCTTTAAGAATTATGTAAAACGAATATGCAGTGTGCGTTTCGGCTTTCTGTGGTACAGCTCGTGTATGGAATTTATTACGTGCGGATTTTGCCGTGATCTCCAGACGCGGCGCTGTTTAATTATCTGCTGATGATGACAACATAGTTGTCGAAATATGTATACAGAATACGAAAAGTAATGTGGAAAGGGGTTGTGCATCAACCCTAAGGGACTAAGTTATTCAACCACAGACTCCATCAAGTTTACCCTTAATTACATTTATTAGTTTCTATTTAATTGCCATAACACAAATTTAATATCCCAAATCTTTGGGGTTTGTCTTGGGACATCGTTTAAATACCATTTATACAATGAACAAATTGTTATATACTAAATATATCACACAGAGCCGTTTAATGTGGAGAATTTTCTCCTTTAAAGAGAACTAGAAAGGAACTTTGAAATTTAATATTTTATTCATCAGCAATTAATTAAATATTGGAAAGAACAACAATCGGAAGTGAACAGCGAAAATATTCCTCAAATATTGATAGTCTCCCGCGCAATATTAATCACACGACCAAATTCACCAGTCCAAATCTGAATCAACCGGAAGGGAGTAATTAAATTTCTCTAATGAAGCACGAAACGTAATTTCCACAGTTTGCAAATTTTCCCAATATCGGCGGTGAGTTATTTTGCCACGGACCAAGACGTCGTCTAATTCATTGGAACAATCCCGACCATTCTACGCAGCTACACAAAAATATTTCAAAAATGACTTTTGCCGATTACAGTTTTTCAAAAAAAAAAAAACAAACGAACATCGTCGCCTAGTAATTCTTTAAACAAACGTTCCAACTAACGAAGAGGAATGCAGCAAGACGACGCGGCAATTGAACGAATTGGAAACATTTTAGTGTAAATCAGTGGAAAAATGAGACACTCCACGCTCCCGACTGGAGGCACGATTGAATCTTCGCCCTTGATAATTAAATTAGCCCAATATCTTGATTGGCCTGCATTCATCAGAAAAGAGAATGAACGTGTTGGATTCGTGTATAGTGGGCGGCAATAGCAGTCAGGCGATAATGACTTTTACATTGAATGGCACCATTTAATCCCTCTGCAAAGTTTAAATTGTAATTAGTGTGTAATTGTAGCCATTATTAAAGGATTTCTGGTATGCCAGTTCAAGTCATCGGCGTTAATAGCTGAATTTCGGTCTGCGAATGCAGAAACGAATGATACCACGTTTGCGTTTTATCTGCCTCAAGAATGGGATCATTAAATTGTAAATGTTCTCCTTTTTTTTCGAGGACACTATTTTCTTGAATTTTGTTAATATACAATATTTAATTACAGCTAACTAGTACCAATTTAGTGGCAGCTTTTTTCTTACAAATGACCACTAGTTGCCGTCATTGAGATGTTTCGTTACTATTCGCGGAAGCTGATATTTGTTTTTTTTTATTATCTTCCGAAGACGTACAATTTGTTTCAAGTCAAACGTTAAAAATTTTATAAAATTCTGGAACAAAATCTGCAAGTACTAGTAATGTAAAGTAGGTTTTGGAAGTTGCATGATATACTTGCGCATGTATGTGCATCTCTCCGGTGTTGTATTTCGCAACCTCCAAATATGTACGAGGATAGTTTGACAAATAGTGAGAATGACACATAGGTGGCGCTCTAATTGGTAAAACAAATGCACTGTAATGTCGGTTGGCTATTTACATGTTTACATTCCGATATTTAGATAAATTGATTGATTAGTTTATTTTTGACAACTGATTGAAAAAGAAGCAACACGTCGTTTTGTTAAAATGGAAAAACCAGAGTATCGTGCGGTGATAAAATACTTCGTAATTAAGGGTATGAAAGCTACCGAAATAAAAGATGAGTTTCGAGAAACATTAGGTGAATCCGATCCATCATCCGCCACAATAAGTGGATGGGTAAATGAATTTAAACGTGGTAGAACAAGCTGTGTTGATGAAGCGCGCTCTGGAGCACCCAAAATCGTGACTTCTAAGGAAATGATTATAAAAATCCATAATATTATTACGCAAGATCGACGACTTAAAGTGAGACAGATAACAGACATGGTAAGCATTTCAACAGAACTCGAACACCAGATTTTAACGAAAGAATTGGACCTTTCCAGACTTTCGGCAAGATGGGTGCCGCCATTGCTTACGACTGATCAAAAGTTCACTCGTTTGCGCATTTCCAATGAGTGTTTGGACCTTTATAAGCGGAATCTGGTTGATTTTTGTAGGCGATTTGTTACTTGCGATGAAACTTGGATACATTACGGTACCCGGAACTGAACAACAGTCGAAGCAATGATTAGAACGTGATTCTGCCCCTCCAAAGAAAGCGAAGAAAGAAAACCACTTTATCGGCAAACAAGGTGATGACATAAATTTTTTGGGATTCAGAGGGCATTTTGCTCATTGACTACCTTCAGAAAGGTGCCACAATAAACGGACAATATTATGCAGAACTTCTACAAAAATTAAATGTTGAGATTCGTGCTAAACGGCCAGGAATGGCAAATAAAAAGATTCTGTTTCACCAAGACAACGCTTCCTCGCATACCAGCACAGTTGCGATGTCCAAAATCCACGAGCTACATTGATATGTAATTTACCGTAAGCTAAATAAATAAATGAATGAATATATTCTTTTATACCGTTTTCACCATGTACCACTTGCAATAATTATAAGGTTCCAGTGACGAATTTTAAAAACAATATATAACATAAATACACTGCTTTAAAGTCGATCTCGTTCATTTTGTCGCAAATATATGTACATACGCTAATACCTATCACATTTACAATAACTAATTCACGAGTAACTCTGTCGACTTGAACATGAAATATATTACACGGTCATTGTGGGAATTAAATAGATGTAATCTAAATTAAAGTTTTCAAACAATTCTATCTGGACGTACATATGTACATATTCATATCCTCTTTAATATCCGCGACCAAAATTGAACTGGCAATGCGTATGGGCGAATTATTGTAGGAGTAGAAGGAAACGTGGAAAACGTGCGGCTTTATTGCAAATCCGAATGTTTCGTGCCGGATACCGACTTTGTCTTAAGTTATCGAAGGACTAGGCAAATACAATATTTGTAAGTGACGTGCTGTAACTGAAGCTCTATTGACGAAGGTTGTCGTCGTGCCCAAGCAGAAACCAAGTGTACAACAAGGGAACATTTAACTCTTTAAAGACGCATTTCGCATTAAACAAATTTGCACTTGAACCTTCATTAAAACAACTACTGCACTGAAACAGTTTCAGTGCAGGGTGAAGATGTCCCATACAAATGGGTAGAAACTATATACTAGTGACGCGGTTCTATATTAAATAATAGCCCGGAAACCCAGAAGCAGATAGCTTCATTAAAACATTTCGCTCAGGGTAATTTGAGCTATTTACCGCTACCATCAATGCAAATAATGAATTATGCGAGAGAGGGAACATTTAACTTGTTCATAAAACAATGCTAGAATTTTGTACAATTTTATTTATAAATACCTCTGTAAAATTTCAAAGAAATATGTATTATTGAAAAATTTCTCTTCTATTTTAATTACAAAAATACTCGCTAACCACAAAACATGTTCAAATGAATATTTTTACGAATTATTTCACAATGTTACTCAATTATTAAATACATCGTTGTACTGCTTTATTAATTTCGTTTAAAGATTAAATATAATAATGGGTTCATGAACTTCAAATGCGTACATACATATGTACGATATTAAATAATATTTGTATAGATTAATAATGTGCCTAATTTAATAAAGAATAATTCACCATGTTTTTATCGTAGCCGAATAGTGCTTGTTCTGGATATAACGTTAAAATGTGCAATTTTACTTACTAAAACTTTTATAACATTTCAAAATAAATGGTTTATCAAAAACCGTTTCTTTCATTTTATTTCAAAAAATACTTATTAACCGAAAAACATGCTCAAACGAATATCTTTAGGAATTTTTTCGAAATATTACTCAACTATTGAGTAATAAATACAGTCTGTATTAATATTTAAATTTATTAGCCGCCATTTTGAATTTATATTAATGCTTTTTTGGCAAACACTTTCCTGATTTTTAAATTTATATCAATGCCCACTTATCGAAACGCCATCTTTGATTTTGAAAATTTTTCTTTTACTCGTATGTTTAATTTGATCAAACTTTTTAACAATACCTCGTATATAATACATCATGACGTGTACGTTTCTTTATTATTAAATAATATCCTAAAATCTCTGACTAATCAAACGAAAGTTTTTGCAATATTTCTTGAAGTACCCAAAGCCTTGGATAATCTAGATTGCAATAGAACAAGACGAGCATTACAGTGGTGGACTAAATGAGTTGACGACTCCAAAAATGGTGAAGAAAATCCACAAAGTGGTACTGGGTGATCGTCAACTGAAAGTGCGTGAGCTAGCAGACATAGTAGGCATTTAAAAAAGTGCGGTACATCGCATATTATCTGAAAATTTGGACATGAGAAAATGGAAATATATTTATTTTTCAACACAATCTCCTTTCAGATCTATACACTTTTCCCAGCGATGTTCAATAAGTTCGATACCCTTCTTATAATAAGAACTGTCTTGCTTCTCAAAATAACCATTGACTGCCGACATCACTTCTTCATCGTTGGAAAATCTTTGACCACTGAGCCATTTTTTCATGTTTGGGAGCAGAAAATAATCCGAGGGGGCTAGATCTGGCGAATAGGGTGCATGAGGTAGGAATTCAAACTTTAATTCATTAATTTTGGCCATTGTAATAACGGATTTGTGATCTGGTGCATTATCCTGATGAAACAACACTTTCTTCTTAGCCAAATACGACCGTTTTTGCTTGATTTCTTCGCCCAAACGTTGCAATAAGTTCGCAAAATACTCTCCGTTGATATGTTTTCCTTTTTTAAGATAGTCAATGAAAATTATTCCATGCGTATCCCAAAAAGCCGATGCTATGACTTTGCCTGCAGATGAAACGGTCTTCGCCTTCTTTGGAGCCGGTTCTCCCTTTTGAGACCATTGTTTTCATTGTACTTTTGTCTCGGGTGTGAAGTGATGAACCCATGTTTCATCCATGGTTATGAAACGGCGCAAAAATTCTGCTTTGTTACTGTGAAACTTCGCTAAACACTCAATTGAAATATCTTCACGACACTGTTTTTGCTCGAGTGTGGGCAAACACAGCATCCATCTAACATACAGCTTTCTCATGTTCAAATTTTCAGATAATATGCGATGTACCGCACTTTTTGAAATGCCTACTATGTCTGCTAGCTCGCGCAATTTCAGTCGACGATCATCCAGTTTGTGGATTTTCTTCACCATTTCTGGAGTCGTCACTTCATTTGGTCGACCACTGCTCGTCTTGGCAGCTCGTACGGCCTCGTTTAAACTCCGCTACCCAATATTTCACTGTTGTAAACGAAGGACCAGACTTACCAAGTGTAGAATCCAGTTCAGCTTTTATATCGGTTGGGCTGAGGCCTTTCAAATAAAAGTATTGCATCACGTAACGATGACCAATTTTCTCCATTTTTACAAATTCACTGAAAACGTTCAATATTGATAACTGCCAAACAAATACTAAACAGCGTGGCGTCTTCGAACTTGAAACGTATACTTTATAGATTGTGTGCTTTCTAATACATATTTTTTCAAACAACTACCGCCATCTCTGGGTCAGGCCGGGTACTTATGGGACCATCTTCGTAGCTGGCTACATCATTTATTTTTCCTATTTACAGTTGATTACATTCATTTCATTCATTCCTAGAATCTCTGAAAATTGAATTAGTTTATCGACTCCCGGTCGCTCACATTTTCAATAGCTAACCAACAGCTAACTTAATCCCATTTTTATTTGCTAATGAATTAGTTCATACACGTTTTAACATAAACACTTGTGTAATTTCGATTCAATTACGTTACGGGTGAGTCTACACGGCCATTCCTGAAATTAACTATATATAATCTAAATATTATTGGTTTCAAGCAATTCTATATGGATGTACGATTACATGTGCATATCTTCTTTAACTTCCCCACATAAAACTGAACGAGCAATGCATATCGGCGAATTAATGTGGGAGTAGAAGGAAACGTGAAAAACGTGCGGCTTTACTCGAACCTGAATTTTACGTGCCGGATACCGACTTTGTCTTAAGTTATCGAAGGACTAGGCAAATATTTGTAAGTGACGTGTTGTAACTGAAGCTCCATTGACGAAGGTCGTCGCCGTGCCCGAGCAGAAAGCAAGTATACACTAAGACGGGGCTGCGTTTAGATCTCTAAAGGCGCGGAGATACAAACATTTTGCATTAAACAAATTTGCAGTTGAACCTTCGATATCGCCTCCTACCTCGCAATCTATGTCGTAGTCACGCCGCTTTTGTCTGCATTAAAACCTTCCGCTCAGGGTAATTTAAGCTGTTCACCGCTACCAACGATGCAAACAATGAGTTCATGTAATAGAAGGGAACTACACTTGATGTCTAGATATGTTTTCATTTACCACAATTAATTATTAATTTATAAAGAATTATCATGCATATCTTTGTTTTTTTATTATTAAATAATAATATTGTTATTATTCAACAGAAAATGCTTTCATTTACAAAATAAATAACACAATAAATTAAGAGATAAACGAAAGAAATACATTGCAATATTCATAATATTTATTCCAACAGGTTTACGTACAACCTAGTTACAGAACAAAGTACAATAGAGAACATATGTACGAGGGGCGTTCAATATATTGTCAGTATCAGGACGATTTACTAATAACGTGGGTAATTTCATTATTTCATTAGATAACGACATTATCTGAAGATATGAATATAAAAATTCATATAGTGGTGCTCATTGGTTCTTTAGTAATCCTTAGTTAACAAAAATCGGAATGACGACGCGACGATGTTGGAGAAAATCAAGTAGTGCGCTGTACTTAAATTCCTTACGAAACGAGAGAAAAGTCAAAAAGTTATTCACGAAGTGATAACAGAGGCACTGCACTTTCATTATCTAAAGTTCAAAAACGAATTTAAAAGGGGGAAAGAGAATATTAAACTTTACCGCCCTTACAGAAGTATTTGTGAAAAATGTTGAGAAACCCCAAGATACCCGAATAAATGTTAGAATTTTAGCAGAAGTGACTAACCTATCCGGTGGTACCATAAACGCTATTCTTCTTGACCTTAAACTCCGAAAAACAGTGCACGATGTGTGCTGCGAATGTGTCTCAAAATCAAATGTAGATCGAGTGCTATAGAGAATCTTTAGAGCTCTGTGGTGGAGATACATTAAATATTTGCAATCGAATCGTTGCTTGATATGAAATATGGGGTCATCACTATGACTATGAAAGTAAGCAGGAGTCTATACATTTGCGCGAGAAGGGTACAGACCCTCCAAAGTAATTCGAAGTCGCTGCTATCCGTCTACCGGAAAAGTCAGGGTCACACTGTTTTGGGTTTCGAAAGAAATTTTGCTGGTCGAATACATGAAGAAAAGTGAAACCATAAATGCAGAATTTGACACAACCATCTTCTTCTGGGTCACTGGTATAACTGCCGACGTTTCGTACCCACTCGTATGGGACGTCTTCAGGGCTCAACTACTGCTACTATCTGCCGCACTGAAATTGAGTGAAACCAGTGACGCGGTTCCAACCCGGAAGCCCAAAAGAAGATAGTATGGACCACGACCGCGGAAGTCTACGTACCAGATTAAATGGTCGCCTGTTTTTTCGGAAAGAATGGTCACGTTGCGACCGTGCCTTTAGAGAGTTATAGAACGGTCAATTCCGAATGGTACACAACTATTTCTTTAGCAAAAGGTTTTGAAGAAATAAGGAAAACAAACCGAAAACTACAGATCATTCTCCACCATAACAATGCGAGCTCTCACAGGTCGGTTTAAACAATTGAATATTTGATCGGACAAAACATTGAGTTGATGAGCCATCCGCCGTACAGCCCTGATTTAGCACCCTGTGTGATTTCTTTTTGTTCCCACACGTGAAGAATAAACTTCGCGGTCAACGGTTTTCTACGCCGGAAGAGACAGTTTAGGCATGCAAAGCTCATATTTTGGAAATACTTCTTTCATAGTGGCAGCAATGCTTTTCAGGTTGGTTTAAACGAATGCAAAAGTGCATTGATTTTCAAGGAGAATATTTTAAAAAGCAATAAAACTATTTTCGAAAATAAAAAAATTTTTTTTGTTTACTATTCGCGAAATATAATCATTTCAGATTACTTTATCACTATGCACCATTCTCTGGTTGTGATGTTGAACGAAGCTTTTCTGTATAAGATGTGCTGATTCAAAAGGGAAACGAATTTAACATAACCAAAGTTATATTCTAGTAGTTAATGTGAATAAGGCATGTCTAACATAACATGGTGTATAAGGACGAAATCTTATCGTAATCAGCGCCTTTTACCTTTTTTTTTTATTATTAACACGATTTCTACTTTATCATACTTCAATGTATGTGAATATTTTAAAAATCTACTTTCTTCCTTTTTCCTAAATATTCTTTTATTTAAAAAAATATCATCTCTCCATTTGACGAACTACAACACGTGCAATTCACACTTCAGTTTGCTACCAATAATAATTCGAACTAATTCAGTTATTATAAGGAATTAGATGTCTCAAAGGGACACTCAACGTCAAGCTTACAAAATAAACGAAAATCTAATGAATTATTCTAGCTTTCCTACCTGATTGTGTCCGCCCTTACGTGATGAAGTACTTTGACTAACTCCGGTCCTTCGGGGGACGATTTGTAACTGGGGATTTCTCAAGGCAATTCATTACTTTTGCACTTACAAAGTGGCCAACGGAGAGAGAAAAGAAAAACCCCACATTGACATTATAGTTTAAAGTGAGGTCAATGCAATAGTTGTTTAATATTGTTTGAAATTGTTCGTTAGATATATTGAGAAAACAACTTTATTTTCCTTTCTGAAAATTTTAAGGTGAGCATAAGGGCTGACGCTTTATTGAAAGAAAATATTTTCATGATCGCTGCACTTCCGGTTAAGACGGGGGTCGCTATCAACTATTTTATTTCAAATGAAAAGATGTACTTGAACATAATTACGCGCTTTTGCGATGCTAAATTTAAAAATTCTAATTTTAACCGCTTTATGCATCGTATATGTAGTGCAGAAACTTTTGAAAAAATTTCCGTTTTTCGCGTAGGAATCGAACCGACGTCCTCATTTGCCCCAGAAATGTGCCATTACCATTAGGCCACGGTGACAGTCAATTGAAGACCTTCTAATGTGCCATAAATTGCATTATGGAAGCAGTTATTAAATTGAAACCGACAACAGATTACACAGGCCAACCAATAAGTATTTTTTAAAAGTTCAACCTGTTTCTTATGTATTTTGGTGTGCTGAATCCAAATTTTCAATCAGATTTTTTCCACCACGTACCAGTTTTCTACACTGCTTAATAATCTGCGGATGATGACATCTTAGTTGTCGAAATACGTATACAAAATACGAAAATTAATGTGGAAAGGGGTTATATATCAACCTTAAGTGATTCAATTAAACAACCACAGTCTCCATCAAAATTACCTTATGTCACAAGATTACCACAATAAAAATTGTCAATGAAATATTTTTTTAGCGAGGAGACGATATTTTATTTGTACAGACGTCGTAATAAAAATATTGCACGATATTAGTCTAAAGAAAACTAGCACTTAATTGTCACCTACTCACGCAATATCCTTAACAGGTTAATACTTGGACAGGTATACTAGCCGATAGAATAAAAGGTCCATTTTTGTACTTCTGTGAATTTAAATGCTAACTAGTATTTATACATGCTGAAAGATGTAATAACTCCTGCATTTGAAACATATTTTGACAATAAAATACGGTTTCAATAAGCTGGGTGTTCTGGGTGACTATTTAAACGTTTTTTCTAATCGATGGATCATATGGTCTCATTATTCGGATTACGCTATCGCCAAAATTGACCCAATGATTTTTCTTTGAACTTATTTCGAAAATACGATTTACAGTAATTGATAATAGACCAATAAATGTAGAACTACGAGGGTGGTCCCAGAAGTACCCGACCCAAAAAAAAACACATTTTGGAAAGAGATTTATTTATATTTCAACATAATCTCCTTTCAGCTCTATGCACTTTTCCCAGAAACATCTTCACTACACTGTTTTTGCTTGAGTGTGAGCAAACGCAGCATTCATCTTGCACACATCTTTCACATGTCCGAATTTTCAGTTAATATGCGATGTACCGCACTTTTTGAAATGCCTACTATGTCTGCTAGCTCGCGCACTTTCAGTCGACGATCATCCAGTACCGCTTTGTGGATTTTCTTCACCTTTTCTGGAGTAGTCACCTCATTTGGTCGACCACTTCGATGCTCCTCTTAGCAGCTCGTACGGCCTCGTTTAAACTCTGCTACCCAATTTTTCACTGTTATAAACGAAGGAGCAAACTCACCCAGAGTAGAATTCAGTTCAAGTTTTGTATTGGTTGGGCTGGGGCCTTTCAAATAAAAGTATTATATCAATTTTCTACATTTTTACAAATTCACTGAAAACGTTCACTATTGATAGCTGCCAAACAAACACTAAACAACTTCAAACTTGAAACATACGTTTTACAGATTATGTACTTTCTAATGCAATTATATTTTGCAAACAACTACCATCATTTCTAGTCAGGCCGGGTACTTATGGGACCACCCTCGTAAGTAACCGACTCGAAAAGATATGACATCAAATTAATGTCCAAACTTTCATGAATGTTAAACAATCTTTTTATGATAGATTAGAGTATTGTTTATTTCAATAAGGTACTTTATGTATTTATGCACTTACTGCAAATATAGATTTTTCAGTTTCGCGAAATGTTATATGTTTACATTTAATTTAAAATTTTTTAGTTATTTTATAAATTGTATATTCTATACGTTTGTTTTTATTATCAGCACAATTTTTGTTTCAATATTTCTGGATTTTTTAATTCTTACGAAAACATTAATGATGAACAAGCTATTTTTATGAATTATTTATGTTACATTGATATTTATTTTAACGAAATGTAATAAAATAAATAAATAAATAGTAACTGAATTTTAATTATAATTGCATGTATAAATGGAAATTATACATATATTTTATTATTAAAACAAACGCGATATTTTTTAAACATAGGAGACAAATAATTATTAAAATGCTGACTAATGCTTTATACAATTTTTTTATCGTCTATACATAAATAAACAGGTCGATATGCGAGATCGAAATGGCTCAATTGAACCGTCTTATTAAAACCCATATTTATAAAGATACAGGACCTCTCGTTGCTACTACAAACTGAACTATTATTAAGTAATTTCATAATATTTGTACGAAGTATTTGTTTTAATATTTATGTTTGGGTCTTACATTCTTACATTCATGATTAATATTACCTACCATCGCTTACACTTGGTGAGCTCTAAAGCAAGTATGCATTTAGGACGTCTAAGTAAATCACTACTCCTCTTTAATAGTGGGGATGAGCAAACAATGTGCTACTGCTTAAATCGTAGCAACTGATCAGATTATAAAATCAAAGTAAACTTGGCACCCCTGGATTGAACGAGTCACATTAATTTGAGTAAGTCTCTGCCTGCATTTTCTGGGTAACCAGACTTAAGCCAATACTAGTGCTTTTCGAAAAATTTGTATTTTGGGTATACCAATTAATGTTATCATATACTAACTTAGAGTAAAAACTTTGTTGGCCAGTGTCATTAGTCTCCACAACACGTTTGTCGAACCAACAGCGGATAAATACTATAATCATTTAAGGTTAATATATAACCCCTTTCCACATTAATTTTCGTATTCTGTATACGTATTTCGCCAACAAAGTTGTCATCATCAGCAGATAATTTAACAGTATCGAGCTTGGAAAACTACGGCAAAAGCCCGCACGAAACAAATTCCGTACACGATCTGTACTGTTGAAAGCCAAAACGCACACTATATATTCGTTTCACATAATTTTAATGAAAATTATATTCCAGTCTTAAACTAAGATAAAAGAAAAGTATTTGCATGCGTTTATTGCAATAGACGCATTCAGCCACTTTCCACATTGATTTTCGTATCTAATTCGCGATAATTACATACATTATTTACCAAATTCAAACAATCCGCGTTAACACTATGATTACTTTCCCACACATGTTTTGCTAAACCAGATTGTTCTGGCCGATTGAATTTTATGTTCTTTATGCCGGGTTTCTATCCATCGTTTTGTTTGCCGATGTATTTTTTACTGAAATCTAGACATTTAATACCGTAAACTCCCGATTTTTTGTTGTCCTGGACTTTGTCTTTTGTATTTCCTAAAAGGTAGTTAGTGGACCGAAATGTAACTTAAAACCGTGCTCTTTAAAAACACTATTTAATTTTTTCGCCCAAGGGTGAAAGAAAATTTAAACATATAAATTGCTTGTCTCGATTGCTTTGAGGAGACATATATGTATTGGGTTGGCAACTAAGTACTTTCGGTTTTGTAGTATAAAATAAAACACTTTTTTTTAAACAAAGAATAGTTTTTAATCAATTATATATTTTCCATTTTGCTCAATGACCTTTTGCCATCTTTCTTTCAGCTGCATGATTCCGCGCTCATAAAATTTCTGGTCCTTATCAGCAAGAAACTGAACCAGGTGCGAGTGAAGGTCATCGTCATTTGTGAAAGTTTTACCATTCAAAGAATTCTGCAAACTTCGAAATAAATGGTAATCAGATGGTGCTAGATCAGGGCTGTATGGGGGATGTGGCATCACTTCCCAGCCAAGCTCCAATAGTTTCCCACGAGTTGCCAAAGATGTGTGAGGCCTTGCATTATCTTGGTGGAAAACTACACCTTCCGATTTGACAATTCTGGCCGTTTTTCTTTGATTGCTTCATCCAGTTTTATTAATTGTTAACAGTAAACATCAGAATTGATGGTTTGGTTCCTTGAAAGCAGCTCAAAAAACACAACACCTTTGTAATCCCATCAAACTGACAGCATGATCTTTTTTGAATGCAATTCAGCTTTCTATGTGGTTTGAGGTGGTTTATCGTGTTTGCTCCATGATAGTTTTCGAACTATGTTACTGTACAGGACCCATTTTTCATCACCAGTGATGATTCTTTTTATGAAAGGGTCGGTTTCATTTCGTCTAAGGTGCATATCGCAAAAGTTGATTCTTTGTGTTAAATGAATTTATTTCAATTCGTGAGGTACCCAAATATCAAGCTTCTTAACTAGCCCAAGACATTTTAAATGTTTTTCAATTGTTGTGTGCGATACATGTAGCCTCTCCGTAACCTCTCGAATGACGATCCTCTTCAATTATGACTTTGATTTGGTCATCATCAACTTCAGTAGGCCGACCAGAACGTTGCTCATCTTTGAGGGAAATATCTCCAGAACGGAATTTTTTATATCAATTCTGACACATGCGCTCTGTTAAGCAATTAGCACCATAAACTTCACATATCTTTTTGTGAGCCGCAGCAGCTTGCTTTCCTTTACGGAAATAAAATAGTAAAATA
Source organism: Dermolepida albohirtum (assembly GCA_031893035.1). Lineage (NCBI taxonomy): Eukaryota > Metazoa > Arthropoda > Insecta > Coleoptera > Scarabaeidae > Dermolepida > Dermolepida albohirtum. The sequence goes on from JAVIWB010006777.1 coordinate 27,309, forward strand.
TGTTGAAAATGTTCGTTTCTGCACTCCATTTAAAATTAACCCACAACTAATAGCTTTAATAAAAATCACGCACTACTTGCTTCTGAAGTTACGTCATGTGACTAGTATTACGCGACAAACGGTAAAGTACAGTACTAACATACGTTATACAAAAAATAAAGCAACGCTCTCTATCAGTAAAAACCGAAAGTACTTAGTTGCCAACCGAATATAATCGTTGGAAATTTATAATATAATTACTTTACAAATTTTTCTAATTCACACTTATGAGTAAAGTGTTTATTTTTTCAACTGAAGATGAATTAGATGATTAGTTCTCGAAACGCGTAGCGTACAAATATTATTGCGGTAAGAGGTTCTTACCTTTCTTATTAATAAGTACTTAGAGAAACGAAATGTACAACTACAGGTTTTCTTTACACTATGAATTGCAAAATACCTAGTTTATTGGAGAAAACATTATTTGCTTTTTGTCCACGTCCATAAATTTATTAAAATGAAGCTCATGAATAATTATACGACAAGCGAAAATGTTCTTATCTCTGACGGGAAGATTTGCGTTATCACTTGCCGTTGTTTCAAGCGACCCTCCTAACGTATGTATTTCCACGTCGCTTTTTTTCCTTATCCATCACCGCGTTGATGAGGACGACGTGGCTCACGTCGCATGTACATTATGCATTTATATTATATCGCGCTAGGAACATCGAAGGATCAGTACGCAAATGGCGGATGGCTGAGATGTCCGCCCCATGCATATTCAATAGTTTGCCTTTCGCCTTTCCGACTTCCATTTTATAGACCGACGGTAACTTAATACCCACCGCATGGGATTGAATTTCGCATCATGAAGGAAACTGGAGAAATTAAAAAACGTGTACATAGAACCACTCTATTTTACTTTGTAATTGCATTAAATTTGTTTCAATATTTATTGTTTCATTTCTTTTAAGATGCGGACACTTACAGCTAATGTAATTTTTAAATAGACTTTATTTTTCAACTTAAAATATTTGAAACAAATTTAAAACACGAAGCTGTGTAATTTCTCTGATACTGCTATTTTACTCGCCAATATTTCGTCTAGGATATTTTGAAAACCACTGTTGAATACAGTAAAACCTGTCAATAACGGCCACCCAAAAAGCAAAATATATTGGCCGTTATATAAATTGACAGGTTTTTTGTCTCACAAATAAAATACATAATTAATTTTAGGATTTGCTTTCTTTATTTTATTAATTAAAGTAAATAGTATATAAATACAAATATGTGTAAGAAAAACTAAAATTTTAATGTATTTACACATTATAGATAATATGACATCTAATAAATTATTTATATGTACATATTATTACAATATATTCATAGGAAAAAACACAATTTATTAGGATTTTTTAAAGTATGTTTCAATATTTGTTTGCTTCACATTTTTTAGCTTCGATTTAAAAACTGCAGCTTCACATGTAAGTAAAATTTTAGAAACATCCATATAAATGTCACCATTGTTATTGCACAATAAATAATTTTGTATGTCTCTTAATTTTGCACACACTTCACTCATACTAGATAAACTAGATTTTGGAGTTTCACATTCGTCCAGGTGACTATTATCAGAGTTATGTTCTTCATCATTATTGCACAAATCTTCAGCAATTTCTGGAATACTGAAGTTAGGGCTCTCTGTAGGCACATGACGACTAATAGAAGCATATTCATCTAAATCCATCAAAAATTCGTTACGAACTGCAGGATATAGCTGGGCAAGGGGTATTTCGTCTTCTTCATCAAACATTGTGTCCTCCTGGATAACATCAGAGAATCCGGCCTTGGAAAAACATTTTTTAACTGTAGCAGGAGATACCTTTTTCCAAGCAGCTGTAATCCATACAAGTGCATTGGCTAAATTTATGTTTTTTTCAAAAATTTCAAAATCACATTCATTGTCAATAAACGTTAGAATTTGAAATTCTGAATTATTCCTTGATCCGAGGGCTGACAATACGAAGTGGTGTTTGGCGGCAGGAAGACTAGTTTAACATTTTCTAATGGAACTTTAGAATGTGAAGTGGCATTATCCAAGAAAAGAAGCACTTTTCTATTTTGTTTTTTCATTTTATTGTCAAATTTATGCAGCCATCTTGTCATAATTTCCGTTGTCATCCATGCCTTTTTGTTAGAAATCCATTCTAAGGGTAATTTGTCCACATGACTACCCTTAAAACAGCGAGGATTTTTACTTTTTCCAATTATTAATGGATCTTCCTTCTCACCTTCCATATTTGCACATAGTAAAACAGTCAAACGTTGTTTTGCTGCCTTCTTCCCTGCACAATTCTCACTTTTTAATGCAAATGTCTTATTTGGCATAGCGCGGTAATAAAGACCTGTTTCGTCGGCATTAAACACATCTCAAGGAGAATAATTTATTAAAACCAGCGGTAACTTGAAAAATTGATTTAAAAGTTATACTGTGTCGCCGATAGAAACTTTCCAACCATCCATTAGATGCTGCGAAATTTTCCATCTTTAAACTGCTTGCTGTCTCCAGTGCTTTTTCTTTAAGTAGCGGCCCAGATATTGGAATTGCTTTATTTCTGGCTTTGCAAAACCAATTGTAGACGACTTAATCCACTGCCAATCCTTCTGACTTCGAAAATTTTTGTTTTAGCTCCATGTTAACACCTTCCTCGACCATCTTTTTTAATTCACCTTTATTTTTCATAATATCGTTAATTTGTGTTTTTCCAACCCCATATTTTTCGGCCAACTTTCGCGAACTTAACGCATACTTTTCACTTTCCGCGATTATATTTATTTTGTCTTTTAGCGACAAACGTTTTCTTTTTTGCGACATATGTACTTAATTAAGAACCTTTCGAAAACGGAGACAACTTCAAACTGAATTGTTTCCTTTAGAATAATAAAGTTTAAATCGAAAAGGGTGAATTACTACCAGGTAATAGGAAACCCCGGGAAACCCCGACAATTTGTGTTAGGTATTTCCGTAAATAAAGATATACATGTCATAAATAGTCCGGCCGACATTGGCAGGTAAATTTCTATGAAAATAGGCCGTAAAAGTGTGGGTTATTTGGCCGCGGCCGTTTTACAAAGGTGGCCGTAATTAACGGGTATTTGTGTATGGGAATTTCCTTATAGTCGATTCGGGTGACCGCTTTAGTCAGGTGGCCGCTTTAGTCAGGTGGCCGTTAACACAGGTTTTACTAATGCTTCTGATGAGAAAGAAATACTCTTCGGTTTCATTGTCATTTTTAAAGTAATTTTGATAGAGTTTGTGGTTTAATTTTCGTATTCTGTATACGTATTTCGACAACTAAGTTGTCATCATCACCAGATAATTAAACTAAAAAAAAACTCCCCTGCTTAATTTCAAAGTAGTTAGTGAATGAATGAAATTTGCCCGAAAAACTTGAAAGCCTATCAGTTACTAATTCAATAGAATCTATTCAAAGAATTAAAGATCGTAAATTAGAAGATGGGGAAATTTTAGTATCATTCGACGTAACGTCATTATTTCCTTCGGTACCGGAAGGAAATAATGACGTTACGTCGAATGATACTAAAATTTCCCTGCTTTTATTGAACTGCTATTAATCCAGAAATTTTAAAATATTTAGAAAAATTTCTTCACACAAATAAGATCGAACTAGAGAAAATGAAGGAATAAGTGCGATTAACAAACCTTTGCGTGTCTCAAAACCGATTTCAATTTGAAGGTAAGTAATGGGCAATTATCTTTCTCCATTTTTAGTGGACTTATTCATGAGTAATTTTTAAGTTGAATTAAAACAGAAAGTTAATGTCGTAATTATATATAAATATATAAATTAGTTTCACGATGGGAAATTTAATGAAAATTATATTATTTTCTGCTACTCCATCGTTAATTAAATACACAGAAATTAATTAAAAATTTCTGCGCTGGAGAAGGACTCGAACCTCTATCTGCCGTTTTCTAGACGACTGCTTTATCAATTAAGCCACCAGGCAGTGTAACTTCGAGTCCTTTAACACGCCATAAATCGTATTATGGAACAGACGTAATATTTATTTGATTTTTTAATTAATTTCTGTGTATTTAATTAACGATGGAGTAGCAGAAAATAATATAATTTTCACAGAAAGTTAATATTTTCCAAGAATTTGAATTAGGTATGTAGATGATATTTTCGCGATTTTCAGTACACATAAATGCAACTTGGTAGATTTCGTCAAGCAATTAAATTCAAAATTTCCGACGATTAAATTCACAGTAGACAAAGAAAACAATGACGCGTTGCCTATTTTGGACACCCTAGTTATTAGGAATAATTTTAAAATAGAAATTTTTGTTTTCCGAAATGAAACCAATGTCAATAGATTCATCACGGCAGACTCAAATCATAGCATGCAACAAAAGATGACTTCGTTCAGTTTTCTTAACAATCGTTTGCTTAATTTCCCATTAACAAAAGTAGGATACGAAAAAGAATTGAACTTTATTAAGAATATCGCGAGATACAATGGTTTCGATTCGGAGATAATCAATGGATTAATTAGGAAAGCTAACATAAAATAAACAATCCGAGATACCACATGTCTGTCACCTCAAAACAATTGGGACAAGCAGTTTGTGTGTTTACCTTTTCACCGTGTGACGAAAAATTTATTTAGTGTTTTTAAAGAGCGCGGTTTTCAAGTCACATTTCGATCCACTAACTCCATCAAATCCCTTTTAGGAAATGCAAAAGACAAAGTCGAGGACAATAAAAAATCGTAAATTTACGGAATGAAATGTCTAGATTGCAGTAAACAATACATCGGCCAAACAAAACGATCGTAGAAACCATGATGAAAGAATATTTTTACTTTAAAAAGAAAAACGAAAATTAACACTCTTTTGGGTATTGCCGTTGATTTCCTTGTTGATTTTTTAGTCAGATCATTCCGAAGACTTTCACTGACCATCAAATTACCTTCTTCAGAAAATTTCTAAAACCTCGCCATTAAGAATTCTTCTAAGTTAACTAAGGCATGGTAAGGGAAACGTAAAATACAAATAAAGAATCACCTCTATTATGAACAATTACGGTTGAATCTGCTTCTGGGTTTCCGGGCTGGAACCGCGTCACTTGTATATCTGCCGATGTTTCGTGCCCATTTGTATGGGACATCTTCAGGGCTGAACTACTGCACTGAAACTGTCACTGAACTGAAACGTCGGTAGATATACAAGTGACGCGGTTCCAACCCGGAAACCCAGAAGCAGATATCATGTAACACGACCGCGGAAGTCTACGTACCAGATTAATTACGGTTGAAGGTTTTGATATGGCTAGTAAGCTCTGCCTGTATCGTTTCTTTATTTACATGTTGATTTCTGCGTGACTTATTCTAGTGTTTGGCTGACATCTTAGGTATTTGAGGGTTCGCCTTCTGTCATATTGTCTTGCACTTTATTGTCGATAATGAATGTTTCTCTATTTTTGGTGTCTTTCCCTTTACCTTTCTCTATGTGGAGTACTTTGCTGATTCCAAACTTCGTTTGGATGACTGTGGTGAATGTTTCGATTACTTTGGGTAGTTCCTCGAGATGCTTTTGGGACATAAACCTTTATGTCATCCATATATTATTATTACTAAACTCTATACTAGCTAATAAAGAAACAAAAATTTGTAAATAACTGCTCTATTTATTTCAAATAAAGTTTATGAACCTAGAAACAAAATTTTATCAAGAATTTAACACTAATGTGTCACAGAAGTTAAGCCTTCACTACCGAATACATTTTCTTTCAGAATCGATGCGAATTTATTTCTTTATTATAATAAATTCTTTGTATTGAATGTCTAATAATTAGAAAGCTAGAAGACCTAACCTATCCATATATAATAAATAATCTAAGCATACCACGTAAAATATATATCATTGGGGCTTAATGCAAATGCAGAATCAGAACCTCGATCCATTTAACGGATACGCCGCTGTTTTCGCATCGGCGTTGTCTCTGGCAAATTTACATTGTAGTGCGGTAAACGTCGTGGACCCATTAAATTCCGGACATCGTCCTCTTCAGCCTTCGTCCACCGCAAGTTCGCCAATATTTTCGTTAGCTTATTCGAGGTTTTATTGGATTCGGGATATTCAAAACTTTCCACGCAGGTTTCCCTCTAACTCCTTCCGCCCACTTTCCTATCTGCGGGTGCTTTCCATTTCAGCGTAACATAGTGAGATTATATTATCTCGGGTCGCCATGCGAATTTGTCGGGGATTATAATTTTTTTTTACTCGTTTGTCGATGTGACGCAAATATGCACGTTGTATCAATATTGGAAATTGACAAGACCAAGACTGTGAAATAAACTTGTTGTAATGTAAATGAGATTTTTCTGACACAGCGACTTGATTCAAAGAGACAAGACGATTCGCGAATACTTTATTTTGTAATCTCTCATTCAAAAACACTATAGACATTGTATTGTTTTCCCGCAAACATGAACATAATTCTGGAAACGTATTTCTCCTGAAATTCTCATCTACTTGTTACTGAAAGTGAATTACACACTAAATTAGCGGTTGTCAAATTATGTGGTACCCAACGTGACCATTATTTGTTCCGCATCGACTGACTGAAGAGCAGATGACACGACGTGCGACTTGGTCCCGGGAGATGCTAAAAAAGTTTAATCAGGGACAATCTTGGTATGTGAACAACATCGTGACAGGAGACGAGACTTGGCTGTCCTATTACGATGTGTTGACCAAAGCTCAAAACAAAGTTGGGGTCTTTGATGATGAGGACACACTCGTAGTTGTCAGAAAATGCCGATCTGTAAAGAGGAAAATGATAGGTGTATTTTTCAAATCGAATGGAATTGTGGAACGCGTCGTTTTGGACACATAGAAGATAGTCACAGCTAAATGGTATACTGAACAGTGCCTGCCTAAAGTCATTGGATCTATGAAAAACCTGCGGCCAAAGTCAAGAGTAGACACCTGGTTCCTCCATCACGATAAAGCCTGCACCGAATATTTGACCACGACAGGATTGAAACTTCTCGAGCACCCTTCCTACAGTCCAGATCTTGCTCCCTGCGACTTTTCACTGTCCCCGCATGTGAAAATGAAGCTAAAAGGGAGGCGGTTTTCCAGTGATGAGGACCTTCTACGGGCTTGGGACAACGAACGACAACTGAAGCTTGGCAGAACTGGTTTAAAGATTGGTTTCGGATGATGGAGAGTTGTATTGAGTGTAGAGGAAATTACTTTAAAAAAATTAAATAAACAAAGCTGTATTGCAAAACTTTCCTAGTACCCTTTGTATTTATCTTTTAGTCTGAAGAAGCCACAGTGTTGGCGAAACAATTGTTACTATTTTTTAAGTAAGATATTTTGTGAAGATCACACGAGTTTTTGTATTTAAATTTGTAATGGATTTTCATCCAGTAAAGACCACTACAGCTAATTATTTACAAATAGTTAAGAATATGAATATTGAATTCTGAGGTAGTTCTTTTTAAAAGTTACGTGAATATAGAGATTTACATGAAGGAGATGTTATCCCGTTCTGCAATTTAATATATAACGCTTTGAATATTAATTCACTAATGCTTTTCACATTAGTTTAATCTTGTTTTTCGTTCATATTTTAAACACTTATAACACTCGTAATTCATAAATTTTTGATTTATGTAGGGTCTTCTTTGTACACCTTACACGTAACGCGTCCCCTTGTATTTCATTATAACAGAGGAAGGGACTGTTCAATATGCATACGTGTACTGTATGTACATCTTTAATTAACTCAACTGGCCGCTGTTCAATTGTTTGGTTTGAGGTTGCGGTTAGTGTTCGTATTGAAATACGAACCCTCTACTCCAGGAAGATACATCGTCGTCTCCTGCCTCCAATGTATACCTTACACATTCACCTGTCGAAAACAGAAGCTCCTTTTAATTAAACGCGTGCAATCTTAAATTAAGTCAAACAATGAAATTCTGAACGTGTTACCGTAAAAAATTCGCAAGCATTAACGGGTGGGGAGGAAGCGGTCGCTCCGAAGCTGAAATCCGGTTTAGTTTCAGATTTAATTTTTAAGTTCAACACTGCCGTCCTAGTTTTTGAGTGGCTGGCCGGAAAATTAATGCAAATGTGGGTAGGTAGTAAATTAATTTGCAAAACTGTCAGGGGATGTGTGTGCCTACGAAAAGTTCGAAGATTGAAGTTGTAGTTTTAATTCAATTACCTCCTGCCTGTGTAAATATGTAGATGTTCCAACAAAGAGGTAATATAAAATTGAACTTGTAAAAAGTTTAATACATCTTTCATCTAAATATTGAAGAACCATTTAATCTTCGTACTGCAAAATGGAATTATGGATTCATGTCAGTCCAAGTGCAATTTTAATTTTCAAATTTTCAAATACATGGCTCCGAGATTAAAACTGTAATTTAACATGTAGTGAATAGGGTTCTTATTGTAATGAAATTCAAAATAATAATAACATTAATTGCTTTTGTTTTTCAATGATGTATATATTAAGGTACGAGGGAGCGTTTTTATATTCGCGGAATGAGCGGGTTGTAGAGGGGTGAATAGGTGCATTGGGGGCGTGGCCTGTGCAGCGACTCATGATTAGTATAAATACGAAGTTTCATTGTTATTAGACAGTTAGTCTTTGAGCTATCGTCAACCAAGTAACATAATCAGGAGTGAAAAGTGAAATATGGAAAAAATCGAATATCGTGCCGTTATAAAGTTCCTTACCAGGCAAGGAAAATCAGTCGCGACCATAATGAATGAGATATCATTGGTTTACGGCGACTCTTGTCCAGGAAATACCATGGTGTACAAGTGGCATAGTTTATTTAAACAAGGAAGGGAATCCCTTGAAGATGACCCGAGGCCGGGCAGGAGCATTGAGGTGACCACGCCAACACTTATCCAAAAAGTTGAACAAATTGTACTCGAAGATGCTCGAGTAAAGAAGAAACAACTCGCAGAAATGGTTGGAGTATCCGATACAACAATTTTTAAAATCCTACACGATCATCTCGGCATGTCTAAGGTCAGCGCAAGATGGGTGCCGAGAATGCTCACGCCACCGCAAAAACAACAGCGCGTAGAGTGTTCGCGTGCATTTTTGGACCTCTCTAATGAAGACAAGGATGGTGTATTGAGTGGAATTGTTACTGGAGACGAAACTTGGGTTCATCATTATGAACCTGAGTCCAAACAAGACTCCATGCAGTGGCATAAAAAGGTCACAGCACCTCCCAAGAAATTTAAAGTGTCACAATCAGCTGGGAAACTCATGGCAACGGTATTTTGGGACTCGGAAGGAATATTGTTGATTGATTATAAAGATAAAAGTGCTTCTATAACCGGAAAATATTACGCTTCAATATTAGAGCGACTAAAAGAAGCCATTAAAGAGAAAAGGCCGGGAAAATTGACAAAAGGTGTTCTGCTTTTGCACGACAACGCGCCCGTCCACAAGAGCCGCGTTGCGTTAGCTGCCCTGCATAAGGTGGGCTTCGAAATTGTGAATCACCCACCCTACAGCCCAGACCTGGCTCCGAGTGATTATTACCTGTTTCCGAAAATGAAAAAAGAGCTGCGGGGTAAAAAATTTACTGCCGATGATGAAGTCGAGGAGGCAGTTTCGGCGTATTTTGCAGATAAAGAGAAATCATTTTTTTTATGAGGGTATAAATAAATTAATTGAAAGATGTGAAAAATGTATCCGTCTTGCAGGTGAATATATTGAAAAAGAAAAATAATTTGTTTTTTTTATTTCCACCCCTTGTCCCCCATTCCGCGAATATAAAAACGCTCCCTCGTACTTCTTGATTTGAGAGCCCTGTTAAATAGAAAGTGAAAAACACTTGACAAAAACGTAAGCACACTTCAGACCTTCAGAAATAAAAGTAACCGTATGACGGAACTAGTTGGAATAGATATATTATTTTTCTGTGCACTAGTATATATCCGAAACCTTACAAGATCAGTTCTCTACATGAATCAGACAAACTCGCTACAGGTGTTTAGGGTTTCTTTTAATTTTCTTCCATAACTCTCTATACTTATTCGGGTCTTGCGCATATCCGGTCTTCTTGTATCTAATACGATATTTATTTTTGCACTTTATATCGGGTATATGATCAGGTGCAAACCAAGCCGGGTAATTAGACCTGGTACTACTTTCTGAGGGTACGTAGGATTCCATGCATCCGTGGATTGCTTGGCAAGAAGCATGACTAGCTTAATTTGCATACTGGACTTGCACAATGAACATCTAGTCGACACTAGAGAGAGCGTTACAGAGATCTGTAAAATTAGCTTTTCTTAAATAATATATTTATTTTGAGATCAAAGCACCAGAACTGAATTGTTAAAAAATTGTCTTCGTATATAAGAGGTATGGCTCTCTTTCAAGCTTTGCATTAAGATCAGTAAAGGCCAAGTAAGCTACTTTGAAAATTAAAAATCTGATTAATCCCAGCAACATCAATAAAGTGCAGTAAATCAGTAAGCCCCTGAGATTTGCTATCGTAAATAATGGGGTTACTGGAGTGTGAAATATTAAAGTCGCTTATCATTGCTTGAATGGAAAGTAATGTGTCCTTTAAAAAAAAAACCTCAATAGTCCTGACGAAAATTATCCAACGGGATGTAAATATAAGCATATATAAGTAATCGGAGAGAATTACGCTTTAACAAGCGTCCAACAATATCTATCACAGGCAAGATATCCGTAACTAAGTTGTGGTCCACAGGGAATACGAGATATTCGGGAGGAAGCTATTCACTGCCATGTATACCTTCAGACAACTAAGTTTCAACAAGACAAATGTCGTCGAAAGCAAGCAACGTTCACATTAGTTGCCTAAGAAGAAACGTTTGGTTATTAGTTACACTTTCCTATCAAAATTGGTCTAACTCTCCCCTAGGGATTATCTAATCTCTCGGCAAAGAGATTTTTCACGGTCACACTTCCCATTTACAGTGAATACCGACATTCGAAGATCCTAAGTTATACCACAAGTACTGACATAATAATAATTCATATCCTACCAAACTGCTCTCTGATTAGATTCATTCTACCTTTCTGTGTTTAAAGGAAAATGAAATTTCATTAATCGCTTTTTAAACGAAAGATATACATTGATCAGAATATGATTTAATGGAAGATTAAGAACCAATTACTTTATGAATTATTTATTCGAAAGATCGAAAGTTAAAATGCCACCCTTGTTAACGACCAAAAAAGACCACTCGAACATCTCGATCTTCGTTGTTCAAACAGAACAGAAATTCTGAGGACATTAATGGAAAATATCGTTGACGTTAAGTAACACGAGACGTCCACTGTATTTGTCGCAAAGACTCGGCGGTAAAAACAATCGTAAAAAAACGAAAGAAAAAATAAGACCTTTCCCTCGATCCAGAAGACGATCGGCTCTAGTAACCGTCGACATTCATTATTTCTCTAGAGGATCGAAAAACAAAAAGACTACCATGCAAGGACATGGCGACTTTCATTCCTAGTACTATATACACAATATATATATATATATAGATTCTGCTTCCACAATTCTTTCAATACCGCTGAGAAATCATCGGTAAACTTACGAATCGGTTGTAATTTAACCGCAATGAATAATACAGAGAAAGAACAGAGATGAAGTTTCATTCCAGTTCGGTTAGCATTCGTAGTTAGAAAAGATGATTGCAATTCGTACACGTTTCCACGTGGCCATTACAGAAGACTATGTTGTGGCAAAATAAACAGTCTCTTTGACAGTGGTGCTTGATTTTCTTTACATTTATGCAAATCAGAAGCTCGTTTGTTTGCAAATTTTCTACAACGGGACTTCGCTGTGTGCAACTGTACAACAGAAGTGGATGCGGGCTTTTAAAAGACTGGTAAATTTGCAGAATATAAACTAAAGTACAAATTGATCTCACACGTTTCTGAAATAATAAATGATAGACTGAGAATACTTCGAGGCATTAAAATATATTTTGTATTTTCCAAAAGCTAAATATTCTCGTGTTTTCATATAAATTCGTCAAAAAGTTTTTAAAGGTTATAAAAGGGCATTTTAAATTATAAATGCAGTTAACGTAACAAACGTTTCTCCCCAGAATACATTTCAAAAACAGACGCCCTTTAGGAAACGAAGATACCTACACCCATTAGAATAAAGGGCCTTTCTGAAAGATTCAAGGAAGTCCTAAATTTGTTTCTTTTTGTTTAACTTTCTCTACCAAAAGGTATAATATTTTATACATAGAACAAACGCACCTTCAAATTTAATCCATGTTAATAATAGTATCAATAATATTTATTAACTACCCAAAGAGAAACTTCGAATGGAGCAAATACATATAAAAATTAAACTTTTACGCTCATACACACACTAAATAATCACCAAAATCCGTACTGCTTACTTTTGCAAATACCCTCAATTACTTCTAGGGTTGAAACTAGTCAGTATCGCTCGGAGAGTTAAGGGAGGATTCTAATAGAAAGATCTTATATGTGCCAACACTGAAGCACCTGGATTCTAACTACATGCTATTTCACATAGTTACGTGCTATGGGAACGTTTCAGGTGACCAGAAAGCCACAATTCCAATTTAATTAGTGGGAATATATAAAACAAAATAAATAAAAAACACCCACCCGATTAAGATAACAAATTATCACTTTATTCGAACTACCAAGACCGATAATTGAAATATGAATAGCAGTGACGTGATTTTAATTTTATGTTAACATATGTGTCAAGGTAGACTAAGTAAATAAAGTTATTTTCTTAAGTAAGAAAACAAAATAGTTTCAGTAATTACAAAAGTCACAAAGAATTCAATATGCAGTGTCTGTATTAAGGCTCTGAATACATACTCAGTTCACAACAGATTCCTTTGCGTGACTGTTATAACATACTACACATGTACCATATAATAAGCACATCTAAAATGTTTAAATTGCGAGGGTGGTTCTAGAAGTACCCAACCCAACAAAGAAAACACAAAAATTTTGGAAAGAAATATATTTATTTTTTAACATAATCTACTTGCAGCTCTAGACACTTTTCCCAGCGATGTTCAATAAGTTCGATATCCTTTTTATAATAAGAACTGTCTTGCTCCTCAAAATAGCCATTATCTGCCGACTTCACTGCTTCATTGTAAGAAAATCTTTGACCACTGAGCCATTTTTTCAAGTTTTGGAACAGAAAATAATCCGAGGGAGCTAAATCTGGCGAATAGGGTGCACGAGGAAGCAATTCAAACTATAATTCATTATTTTTGGCTGTTGCAATAACAGATTTGTGAGCTGATGTATTGTCTTGATGAAACAACGCTTTCTTCTTAGCCAAATGTGGCCATTTTTGTTTAATTTCTGCCCTCAAACGTTGCAATAAGGTCGCATAATACTCGCCGTTGATAGTTTTTCCTTTTTTAGAACAGTCAATGAAAATTATTCCACGGGCATCCCAAAAAAATCGATTGCCATGACCTTGCCTACAGATGAAACGGTTTTCCCCTTCTTTGTAGCCAGTTCTCCCATTTGAGTCCATTGTTTAGACTGTTCTTTTGTCTTGGATGTGAAGTGATGGACCCATGTTTCATCCATGGTTATGAAACAGCGCAAAAATTCTGCTTTGTTGCTGTGAAACTACGATACACTCAATTGAAATATCTTCACGACACTGTTTTTGCTCGAGTTTGCTTTCTCATGACCAAATTCTTAGATAATATACGATGTACCGCACTTTTAGAAATGCCTACTATGTCTGCCAGCTCGCGCACATTCAGTTGACGATCATCCAGTTTGTGGATTTTCTTCAGCATTTCTAGGGTCGTCACCTCATTTGGTCGACCACTGCGATTCTCGCCTTGGCAGCTCATACGGCCTCGTTTAAACTCTGCTACCCAATATTTCACTGTTGTAAACGAAGGAACGGACTCATCACAGTTAAGGTTACAAACTTAACCGTGATGATGGCTACCCCCTACACAACAGCTGGCAATCCTGCATCTCCAAATAACCCAACCACAACCGTAACACTCCATTGACTCATGACCCATTACCCATATATAAACCCGTCCACCATCGACTTACACCAGTTTCAGTGTGACAGACACTAGCATTAGTGGAGCCCTGAAGATGTTCCATACGAGTGGGTACGAAACGTCAGCAGTTATACCAGCGATGCGGTTTCAGTACCGTAAGAACTTAATTTATCTATGTAATAATATATTATGATAAGATATTTGTCTGTTTCTTCATGTTAAAGTCGTTACATTATTGTTATTATTATTGTAATATTTGACTTTTTAGATGTTAAGACCTTTTCTTTATTACTGAAATTAACAGAATTATTATTGTAATGCGCGGATCCTATCGATCTCAATTTAATGCAATAACGAGACATTGCAATATATTTTGTTGCATTGTTGCAATATCTAAACACCACGGCGTAATCAAAACACTAGGACTTATTAATTTTCAAAATATCCTTTTTCCCATAGTCGAATTCGTCTTTAAAATTCCAACAATTGTAATTTAATAAGACCAAAATTTGATAATGCTTCAGACAACAAAACTTTCCAAAGAAACCGAAACTTTGTCTAAAATACGAATAATTCTGTTTGTTTCTCTTTTATCCAAGTTTGCTCGCGTTTTTTGCCACATCCGCGAACTGTCACCGACCCTCACATACATTATTTTTTTCCCTTTACATTTACTCTTCCCCAAAATAAATCTTTGTCTCTGCAATTTATATTAATTTTCCTGACAAGTTTTATTCCATTTTAAAAATCCCCGGTTATATTCTGAGAACTTCTATATATCTTATAGCCGTCATTTCTCCACTCTAAATCTCCGGTGTTCTCGTAGTACTTTGTCAGAATCTTGTATTTGTCACTTTTGTTATTTCCTTTGCTTTATCTCATACATCCGCTTGAATGTGTTTTCTTCTTCGCTACACGTGTCAAACAATGATGCGTGTAACGATTTTCCGAAGCATTGTACACAAGAAAATGAATTTAAATTGAAAATACATCTATCTTTGTAGCTGTCGTGTGTTGATGTTAAAAATACCATTATTAAATTATGACTCGCGAAGCATTAAGATCCTGCGAGAATTGTTCTTCATTTATTAAACCTAATATATGTTATGCGACAAAAACCGAATCACCCAGTACGAATATATATTTCCCAGCGAATTTTGTACAATACTGTGTTGAAAGCAGTGTTTTAATTTTTAAGAAATCATATCATTTATAAAGAACATTTAATAATGAGTTGTCGCTCCACGTAAACGAATATATTCTGTTTCCGGACAGATTTCTATTAAGATGTTCTATGGAGGCTCATTCCAAGCAAATTATAAGCCATAATATAACTGTTGAGCAACCTTTTTACTTATCATACACCAGACGTATTTTGTGCACGATAAGTCTGATGAACGCCCAAGCTAATTGAGAATATTGATGTCCTCTTACAAGCATCATACAACGACTGCAGCGTCTTTATGCTACAGTTGTTGCACTATGCTTTGTCTTGCTTGAATATAGTGTTATTTTACGTTTGGTAAATATGGTAAAGCGAATTACCCAAAACTTCATAAATATACTTTTGAGCATTTAAAAGACCTTGATTGAATGCTAAAGGCGTCCTACGTCTTATACCAATTCCATTCCAAACCAACAATCCTGGTCCACAAACGAAAACGACATTCGTCTGAGGAAAACAATATTGTTCCTAACTCTTTTTCATTCCTTGATCGCTTTCTTCCCTTTATTTCTTAATTATATGTACTGATTTTTGTCGCTTGTGTCTTTCCTTGTGATGAATTTTTTCTACGTTAATTTTTTCATTTTAATTTTTTTCTTCCATCTCTGCTGTTCACTAATCCTGACGTTGGTTTTGCGTATTTAACTTTCCTTTTGCACATTTTTTTTGCAATCCAATACATTTTTTCTTAAAGTTTCTCCTTTTTCATCGATATTCCACATCAATAAATAATAATGGTAAATATTGTTGGAGATGTCAAGCGATGAGATGCTGCATTATCATGTAAGAAGCGCCAGATACCATTTTCACGATAATGAGGGCGCCCATGGCGAATACCCGCCGAAAGACGCTTCATAACACCGAGATAATATACAGTATTGACTGCTTGGCTAGCGGGTAACTCTGTTTTCACTTTTGACTTCCCCAAACGGCTTTTTTTCGGTCTTTCGTCGCCTGAATGCTTCCATTCAGAGCTTTGACGCTTCGCCTCATCGCCAGTTGCAATAAAATACCTGAAGTTTTCATCCATTTTTAAGTCTTGAATCAAGTCTGTGCAATGTTGAATTCAGTTAGTTTTTGTGGTACAAACCTTGCACAAATCTTTCTCAGTTCCAAATGCTGTGTCAAAATGCAGTGAATTGAATCTTCAAAAATATTTAATTCCATTCCCACGTATCGCAATAAGAATGTCGGCTCATTTCTGATAAATTCACGCACAAGTTCGATGTTGGTTTCCATAATCACAGATTTTTTTTTGCACCAGGATATCTGTTATCATTTATGTGCGTATGATCGTCTTTAAATCGTTTACACCACTCATGCACACTGGTACGTGATAAACACGCATCAGTAAACACTTGTTTTATTAAATTAAACGTTTCAATAAACGATTTACCGAGTTTAAAACACAACTTGATATTTGCTCTTTGCTCAAAATTCATTTTTCGACCAATGCTAAATACACACTGTTATTTGATGCCCAATTCCTCTGCTTCTAATAAGGCAAATGTAATGATAATTTGACATAACATTGACGAAAGACCTACCTTACCAACGCATATTTTTTTTAATGAATAGCGCCACTAAGAATTACTATTCCAAAAAAGTTCGGTTTTCTCTGCCACAAACTGTGTATATCATGTTGCCAAATCTATGTTTCCTTTAAGCAATTCGTATGGCTAAATTAATGACAATACAATTCATCATAGAACCGTCCTACGTGACAATTATCCGTGAGTTTCTTACCACTCTCTATATAGCTTATCGACATTTTCTACATCTGTTACGTATGCTTTCTTTTGAAATGTAATTTACTGTAGTCTTGGTGGCTTCTTGGTGAAACTTCCGTTTAGTTAGCTATTAGTTAGTGACATTTTAATTGGATCAATCTACCGGATTAGGGTATAGACCATGTATGGCATTTTTTAGAGAATTATTGTACAATTTAATCTGATCATTTGGTGTCTATTTCAAAATGTTTTAGTTTAAATGGGGATTATTGGTAAGGCTCTGTTATTGCGTGATAAAGTGGTCGGCTTTAGTATTATTAATACCATTATTACTATGTTAAAGGAAGTTTTATATCTTCTTGACAAAATCTACTTACTGAAACTTTGCACGCAAAACTTCTAAATTATTGCCCTTTATCATTTATAACAAAATCTTCCCTGCAAACTATGTTCACGATATAAATCCTTCCTTTAAGCAGTCACGATCTAGAATGCATATATATGCATATATAAAACGCGGTAATCTGTTTTTTAGAACTAACACGATGTCGACACTATATAATAAATATATACATCAGCGCTTTTATTATACGAACCTAATCTTACGTTAAAATTTATTGATATTGTCTAGACCGGCGTGAACTGTTAATATATACGCCAGAGATACTCCCATAGTACACAGGATCTACTACATGCCAGCTCATTAGGATCTCGATCGTTTTTACCCGCGCAAGTGGAATGCGTAGTGAAAATTACTTTTTGCTGCTTACCAGCCGAAGTCTCTCTTACCATCTCTCTCTCTCTCTATTTCTTTATATATATGTGTTTAAGTTACACCGTAAATCTAGTGAGAGTTTCGATGTGTCATGTGCAAAACTTTCTTAATATTTAGTGTAGCTAATCTCCGTACAGAAAGCTTAAGTAAACGGATTAGTATGAGCTTCAGTCCGTCTCTACTCATTAGCAGTATTAATTTTGCTCGAACTGCTTTCGAAAAATGTGGGATTCCAAACATACAAGTTCGGGATTTACCTACCCAAAATGTTAACAAACAACGTTTAAACGGAATGAAATCTTGCATAAACATATCGTAAATTAACCAACTTTAGCGAAGCCAAAATGAAACTTTCCGATTAATGAATATCTACTCATATTTCACATCGACACAGTTGCAAGAGTTATTACATTAGACAGTTAAGTTTAAACTTAGGCGCTGAACACGAAGTCTAATAGCTTCAAATTTGTTTATCATAACAGACAACTGACTCTATTTTAATAATACTAACAATAAAGGAACACAGGTGTGTATTAAATACTAACAATAGGACAGAAAGAATGTAGAGAAAAAGGAAATACAAATAAAAGCTACCTGATAATATACAAAGGGTACTAGGAAAGTTTTGCAATACAGCTTTGTTTACTTAATTTTTCCAAAGTAATTTCCTCTATACTCAATACAAACTCCATCATCCGAAACCAATTTTTAAACCAGTTTTGCCAAGTTTCACTCGTTGTTCCAAGCCCGCAGAAGGTCCTCATCACTGGAAAACCACCTTCCTTTTAGCTTCATTTTCACTTGCGTGAACAGTGCAAAGACGCAGGGAGCAAGATCTGGACTGTAGGGAAGGTGCTCGAGAAGTTTCAATCCTGTCGTGGTCGAATATTCGGTGCAAGCTTTGGCGCGGTGAGCTGAAGCATTATCATGATGGAGGAACCAGGTGTCCATTCATGACTTTGGCTGCAGGTTCTTCATAGACCCAATGACTTTAGGCAGGCACTGTTCAGTATACTACTATAGGCAAAAAATAGTAAGACGTTCATAATTTTTAAATAATTAATTTATTCTTCCAAATCTATTTGGTCGTCCTCAAAGTAATCCCTCCCTGGCCCTAATACATTTGCGCCAACGTTTCTTCCAATTCTCGAAATAGTTGTTAAAGTCAATTTCAGGAATAGCCTTCAATGCGCGTAGCGATTCACGTTTCATGTCTTCAATTGACTCAAATCGGTTTCCCCGGAGCGGTCGTTTGAGTTTTCTTGCCAGAAGTCACTCGGAGCTAAATCAGGCGAATATAGTGCGGTACGACATTGGTTGAAAATTTGGCGAAAAACTCACGAAGAATTAATGCAGTATACGACGGTGCATTATCGTGGTGCAAAAACCAAGAGTTGTCGGCCCATAATTCTGGCTTCTTTTTACGAATAGCAATGCGCAAACGACCCATAACACTCAAATAGTATTCTTTGTTGACAATTCGGCCGTTCGGGAGGAATTCGGAGTGCACCACACCTCGATAATCGAAGAAAACTGTCAACATAACCTTGATTTTTGACTTGCTTTGAGGTGTTTTTTTTGGGCTTCCAAGTCTCATCTTCAGTTATGATGCCTTTCATTTTGTCTTGATAGTCGGAAAGCATTGTTTCACAGACGTCAACGCGACGCTGTTTTTCGAAAAAATTGAGTGATTTTGGAACAAATCGTGCTTTCACTTTTCTTGGGCCCAAATGATCTTTCAAAATGATTTTCACTGATCCTTCCGATATTCCAACGATGCCAGTAAGGTCTCTGACTGTTAATCGTCGATTCTCAAGCACCAATTCCTTGATTCTATTGACGTGTTGATCATCAGTTGATGTTGATGGCCGTCCTGAACGTGGTTCGTCATCAACGCGTTCTCGACCCTCTGAATAATTTGTACCAATCAAAAACACTTGCTCGAGACAAACAATTATCACCGAATGCCTTTTGCAACATTCTGAACGTTTCGGCATCAAAAATTTGATTCCGTACACAAAATTTAATGGAACTTCTTTGTTGAATAATTTCGCTCATTGTAAAAATCGCCGAATGCACTTTTTGTACTTCAGAAAGACAAGCGTATACTAAACACTAATGATTATCTTGATATGACATTTGGCACAGATGTCACTGACAGTCATACCAACTTAGAAAAAAAATATTTCGACGAATGGGTTTTCGCGCGAAATTTATATTAAAAAGTCTTACTATTTTTTGCCCACAGTAGAAGTCTCGATTAAATTCATTTAGATGTGACTGTTTTCTATGTCTCCAAAACGACCCGTTCCACAATTCCACTCGATTTGAAAAATACAGCTATCATTTTCTTCTTTACAGATCGGGATTTTCTGACAACTACGGGTGTGTCCTCATCGTCAAGCTTGAAGGATTATGTTTTGCCTCCGACTTCATTTCTATAAAGTTAAAGATATCAAACATTTTGGCAAGAACAAATTTTACTGAACACTGACACACTCTTATTGATCCGCTAAATATGAAGGCTAAAGATTCTCGAATAGATATGCGTTACAGGACAAATAGTCATTCTAAAAGATTTTTTCCACAATAAAAATAATTCGCTTTATCGCGAAATAGTAGAGGAAAACCATTATGTCTTACCTCTATTAAAACATTCTAAAATACGTACTAGACAACCAGGCGGAATTGACAGGAACTTGAATAAATGATATAATAAGGAAGGAAGTGCACCACGGATAAGTGAACAGCACATTACAAATATCACAAGTGTTTCATTCAACGGAAAGGCAATAACAGGATCGTATCAATAATATAAAAAATATTTGGTTCTTTCTTGAACTTTTCATTCTCGTAAGATCCCATAAAGTTCCCCAATACATTGATAAATTCAAAATTTACTTCGGTTCGCTATTCATAAATGTATTTTGTCACACTTTCTTATAATTTCCAATTAAGCAATTATTTATACACGGAATTTGCATTGACGGGATGGTATGAAAAGGCTAAAAATGAAGATAAATTTACTGAATTATCCCTCTCCTTTATTTCACAATTTGGCAAGAAAAATCACCAGAACGCTTCTTTACAGTTATTCAAGTGAAGCCGTTTATCACAATGGAAGAAATCTCCCTTATTAAATCATTATCGAAATTGAAACAAAAAGTCGCCAGACTGAAAGACGACAAAAACGACGCCCAGAGGAGAAATTCGAATTTTTCAAGCGATGCGAATCTGCAGTAAAAGAAGAACGAACACTGGCGTGCACCTCGACTCAAAGTTTCCGATAAAGATCCGATAAAGGAGACGCAGAGACAGTGGAAGCTTTAATTAGGCGGTTCGTTCGAGGGAAGAGGAGAGGCACACCGAGAATCTAAGGGGGAACTGACAAATCCCCGTAGGTCCCATTGAATTTATGTGCAGTTTTTGCAATTAGACAGTATAAAGTTGCGAACCTATCTCTGTATCGAAGTGTACCGCTCATTGGAATTATTCAACCATCGCTTTAAATGAATGAAAAAGACAGTGTTTGAATAAAACGGATCGTTTATATTGAAATTAATGATCGTTTTACGTGTTTTATGTTCAATAACGAGATAAAAATGTATCCTTTTGAAAGTAAAACATTGTGATCAAAGAATTAGAAGATTTGTGTAAATGTTCTTTGAAACTGCTTTGTAAACCTGTAATTCGTTATTTTATTTTCAAAACATCATCGCGACTCCACCATTTTCTGTAACAGCGATAATAAAATATTTTCTAATATATTGTCAAGCAATCAAATCAAGCATAAATTTAACATTTTTATTTTTAATTTAATTTCACAAGAATTAAAGAAAAACATAAAAAAGAACTGTTGGCTATGGTATGTCGACATCATTGTAATTTAGGTAATTTTTATGGAGCCTGTGGTTGATTCACTTAATCACTGAAGGTGAGTGTACATTTTTGTTCTCAACGGCACGGATCGCGTACAGAGTTTGTTTTCGTACAGGTATTTCCTGCCGTAGTTTCCCAGGTGCGACACTGTTTAATTATCTGTTGATGATGACAACTTAGTGGTCGAAATACGTATAGAGAATTCGAAAATTAATGTGGAAAGGGGTTATATATCAACCTTCAGTGATTAATTTGTAATTTAGGTCTATAAAAATATAAAATCTACAAGAACTTTTTTACGTTTCAACAGAAAATACCGACTGGTCAAGTTTAGAACGATATTTCCTAGACGAAATAGCGTTACTAAAAAAGTTTCGACCATGTACATTTTGTAACCCATGAGTGTCGATAAACCACTTTGTTTCAGCAATATCTACACGGCAGCACGAGCATAATATCCAATACACATCAGATGCTTTTAGAGAGTCATGGTATTTTACTAAAAAGGTGTCTGAAGGTGTCAAATAGGTTTAAAGATGATTTTAGTGTTCTTTTTAAGGATATTCTACTGAGGCTGTCAGTGATACCTTGTCTATAGGACACTTAGGCCTTAGAGAGAGGAAATGATGTATAGTTTAAGGTTATGGAGCTCTAGGGTTAAAATATCGGTTGAATATTATGTTTGGAATGGTGATGACTTAATTCCTTGGGTAGAGAATACTGGTCAGATACGATGAAAGCACTTCGAGCTAAGAGTTGATGATGCCCTGTTTTAGAGCAATTTAATTTTTTTGCGAAAAGTCATTTTTTTTAAATCGTCATGGTTATTCTGGTATAAGTTACAAAAATCTGTTCCCTGAATACATTGATGTCTAAAATTTTCATCTAATTCGTAAAACTTATTCTTAAATTTTAGTTTTTGGTTTTTTCGTTCCAGAAAGTATGTTTTATTTAATTTGTTTAAGAAAAATATAGTTAGCCGTGGAAGCAATTGATTCGGACTAGTTTACTCGTCAATTTGAGAGGTTAGAGAAATTTTTAACTAGCGACATGATTTCATTACAAAATGAAAATAAAATTCTAAAAATTCGATGCAAGGAAGATGTTTTTAAAAACTATCTTGGAATTCCTCATTGGGTACTCTCTGGAGATATAAGACTAAATAGAAGGTCTAATAGCATTAGGATAAGTGATCTAGGAGACCACCTAAAGGTCCTCTATATATATATATATATATATATATATATATATATATATATATATATATATGTATGTATGTATTTGCAATAATGTCGGAAAGTCATTACCGTGCTTAACTTAATTATACAATGTTATGATTTGACGCAAAAAGACATCACATTCGTGTTATATTTTGCGAAAGTAAACTCTCATAGATTTACATTGAAAACTCGTGCCTGCAAAAGTCCATTCGCGGAACGCATTAATCTTACTTAATCAAAAGAGAAAAGCCGCTGAAAGTCATCGTTTGCTGGTAGAAACTTACGGTGAGCATGCTCCAACCATAAAAGCATGTGAGGTATGGTGGATGAAGATTTAACGCAAACAATTGGTAGAAGCGTCAAATGTGGCCCCAGAAAAGATTAGGGACCGATTACGAGCAATGGGAAAAATCCAAATGATGGGAGAATAGGTACCACGTCAATTGAATGGAAAATCGAAAAATCGTCTGTAAAATGTTGCTTCAAAGATATGATCGAAAGTAATTTCTGCATCGAATAGCGACGGGTGATGAAAAATGGATTTATTTCGAAAACCCTCACCGTAAAAATCATGGTTATCACCTAGGGAAGCCGGCCCATCAAGGTGAAATCGTTTTGGCCTGTAAGGTCACCGGTTATGAATCTCTTGGGCTTTTTCGTTTGGCCTGTTTTGAAGAAAAAAAGCTTATGCGACGTCTCCGTTCAATGAGCAGGCAGTAATAAATAGAATTAATGCTACAATATAAGTAACTACCAAATATATATTTCAACACGTCCTAAATTCAATTACGCGAGAGCTACGGTGTTGTCTTCGAACCAATGTCTACCAGTTTCAACATTTTCGTTACTTATCGTTACTATCAGGTTGTTACATATGAAATGTCCGATTTTGTAAGGAATAAAAAGTCTAAATTTAAAAAAATATAAATATTTATTCTGCAAAATAGTCTCCATTTACATCAATAGTTTGTTGCCAACGGCCTGGAAGCTGAAAAATTCCCTTTGAAAAGAAATCTAGGTTTTGACGGCTCACATATTGCTCAAACACTGCTATTACAGACTCCTGATCAGGGAAGTCCCTATTTTTTAAGTGATTGTCTAAACTTCGGAAAAAATGAAAATTGAAAGTTGGCGAAAGATCAAAAAGACCAAATTCCGAAAGTTTTTGGATTGTCTGTCGTGCAACATGAGGTCTTGCATTATCATGAAGAAGTATGGGTCCATGTCTGTTGACTAGTGAGGTCTGCAAGCGGCTCAATTTTCCAATTTTCCATGCATAGTTTCCAGTTCGGCACAATAGGACGCTGCCGTGATGACTTCACCAGGTTGCAAAAATGAATAGTATATAATACCCTTACTGGTCCACCATACAGTCACCATAATCTTTCGTGGGTAAAGTGATGCTCGTGCATGCTGTCTTGGTGCTTCATCTCGATCCATCCATTGTCCTGACCGTCTCCGATTATCATAAAGTATCCACTTTTCGTCACACGTTACCACTCGATGAAGAAACGGTTCAACTTTTTGTCGATTAGCCAAAGAGGTAGCCACCTCTAATCGACGGAGCTAATTGGCTTCCGTTAATTGGTGCGGCACCCATCGATCGAGTTTCTTCACTTTGCCAATCGAAGAAAGGTGACAACTAATGGTGGCAATGGACACTTGAAATGTTTCTGCAAGGCTACGCACTGTTGTCGACGGATTACATTCAACTTCTACATGCAGCTCGTCGTCATTAACGATGCTGCGCGCATATCCGCGAGGCTCATTTTCCAAATCAAAATTTCCCTCGCTGAATTTTTTAAACCATCGCCGTAATGTGTGTTCATTACACGTGGTTTCACCGAACCTCTGATTAATTTCTCGCGTTGCTGCAGCTGCATTTAATCCCTTTTTAAATTGAAAGAGGTAAATTGCCCGAATATCTCTTGCCGATTCAAAATAAATACCCTTTTCTACAAATACAATAATAATTTTCACCAAAAACATACACGTCTTCACACAGGTGCGATTCAGTTCAGACTGAAGGAAAAAACGGACATTACATTTGTAACAACCTGATATTATTATTTTCATTAGACTTAAATAAAACATGTATTTCGTCGCATCATTCCTACTAATTTTTTATAGTTTATACCAAATTGCCAACTCTACAATTCTTTTAAGTAATTCGTATGACTTAACTCAGGGATTCCCAAAGTATGCGCCGTGGCGCCCGCAAAGAGTCTCCAGGGACGCCGTGACAACCTCGCCAAAACGAAAAAAAATTGAAAAATATAAGATTTTAGACTTAAAATTATCACGTCTTCAGCTTTGCTTCATATGAAGGGCACCGCCGGAAATAATCTGAACGTTAAGGGAGCCATGGCTTTAAAAAGTATCGGAATCTAAGACTTAACTTATAATACAAAATGTCTGTATTAAGACTATCGATTCAGGATTAATTCTAGATTTGCCCATGAATTTCCGACCTTTCTGTATATGCGTATCAATTTTCAATTGTGTAGGTTACTATTAAAGATGTCAATAACCCGTCTTAACATTTACATTTTCTAAATATTGCGTAAAATCAAACTTACCATGTAATTGTACCCCAGGGACCGAAAGGCACATTGACAACGCGAAAATACCCGCCACCATTAATTATCATTCCTTGAGCAGAAGAGTCTTTGACGGGAACCAATCAGCGGATACGCACCATTAATATATTTTATCCTCCTACGTTCTTCTGTCTATAATTAACCCTTCCAGTGATATAAACAGACCGGAACACAAAAAGAAATATATTCTACACTGTATAATACCTAAAATACGTTCGCAACAATTTTTTATCGTCTATAAATAACAACCTACACATGTGTGCGTTGCTTGTGTTCGTGTTTCGTGTGTACATGAATTCAAATTTGAATATATTAATTTAATACATGTAATTATCTGTAAAGAATGCAAATTAACTAGTAATAAAATATATTCATTAAATGAATTTCTTTCGTGACTTTAGTGGCTTAATTTCAAATATAAAATCAAGACTTATTCCTTTTCAATTAGCCGACTATATTTCATTTTTCAGCATGCTATTTTAATAATTATTAATATAAATGCAAAAACCAAAAAAAAAACACTTATTGCAATTTAAAAAAACACATTCAACAATGGAAATTAGCGTATCTTAAGTGAATTATTTCTCTATTCAATTCTGTATGATTACCTTTAAAATGACGATCATAAGATTATGAATTATATGTATTTAATGAAAATTATAGTAATATTTTGATATCGGAATAAATGTCTTTTGTATAAAAACAGAACTTAACACATGTGTCTGAGGGCTAGGGACAAAGCACTATATTATTTCTTCTTAAATGTACTGTAAACTATACACAGGATGCTAAAATAGTTTCTTGTTTGTTATTTGGACAAGATATGTATAGAAGTTTTTAGGATTAAAAAGACTGTTTGATCAAATAATGTAAATAAAATGCCTTTCCACAATAATGTTCGTGTTCTAGGAGGGTAGCAGTTTATATTTCGGGAATAGCAAACAAAAAAAAAATTTTATTATCGAAAATAGTTTTATTACTTTTCTAAATATTCTTGAAAATCAATGCACTTTTTCATTCGTTATACCAATCCGAAAAGCATTGCTGCCACTGTGAAGGCGATATCTCCAAAATATGAGTCTTGAATGCCTCAACTGACTCTTCCAGTGTAGAAAACTGTTGACCACAAAGTTTATTCTTCACGTGTGGGAACAAAAAGAAAGCACAGGTGCTAGATTAGGGCTGTACGACGGATGGCTCATCAATTCAATGTTTTGTCCGATCAAATATTCAATTGTTTGAACCGACCTGTGAGAGTTCGCATCGTTATGGTGGAGGATGATCTGTCGTTTTCGGTTTGTTTTCCTTATTTCTTCAAAACCTTTTGCTAAAGAAATAGTTGTGTACCATTCGGAATTGACCGTTCTACAACTCCCTAAAGGCACGGTTGCAAAAAAAACAGGCGACCATTTGTTTTGATATGCTTCGAGCGTGAACAACTCTTGTTGGTTTTGGCTCATCTTGGAATACCCACACAGTCGACGGCTGTTTACTATCGGGCTCAATACGTATAGATCCAAGATTCATCCCCTGTGACGGCTTCATAAATGTTCTTTGAAGCACCGCCATTGTATTTTTTGTGCATTTCTTGGTACCTATAGACGCGAGACCTTTTTGGGGCGGTTGTCAAATTACGTGGTGTCCAACGTGAACATAGCTTCTTAACGACTAAATGTCCATGCAGGATGTTATGCACGCTGGTATTACTAATACCTAGGGATGCCCATTGAAGCCGCACAATCGAAACTAGGTGCTTTCTTCGAATTTGTTTCATTGTTTATAACATGTATAATTTCTTGTTGTGTTATGTTTTCTATAGGTAATTTCATCTGTGGGGCATCTAGGCTTTTCTCAACTTAGGTTATTTTACTTGTGGCAAATATTCAGTGAATCCTTTAGTTTTTTCTTTGCTAGTTTTTATTCATTCATCGTATTACCTCTTACCTTGACATGACGTGCGTTACGTAAATATTTATTTGCACGTGGTGGTTTATGAATTTTTTACGAGCGCGTTTCCGGCTAGCTGAAGCGCTGCAAGAAATACAAGTATGCAATCATCAAAGTCCAGGACAGGTAACAAGCCGAAAGAAAGACTATTATTAGTGGAAACAAAACAAAGGAATTGTTCTTAAAATTTTATTTACTAATTTAAATTAATACCAAAAGCTTAAGTATGAGAAAATAAAAATAATTAAGCAAAGCGAGAGCAAAGAATAAAACAAGATATATGTAATCCCAAATCTATAATAAAAGTAAGTCGAGTGATACAAAACTGTGGAATCAAATATAAAAAGGATTAGATTAAAATATGTACCGAACGGTAGTTGAGCTACTTGCGTGAGAGTGTATATAGCCTAGGCCAGAATTCCATGTACATCTTGAGGTCGCAAAACAAACGTGTGAACACTGCATTGATGGGCAAAACTTAACTACACAAAATCGTAGAAAGAATCTGTGTAGCCTCGGACATGACTGGACTAGAAGAGTGTGTTTATTCTTACAAGCCGTGGCTTTTAAGAAAAGAAACTGTAACCTGGAGAGTAAGGGACTGGCCGTACTTGAATTAATTATTAGCGTAAATTAAAATCACGATATCAATGTAATTACCAGACAGGTAAATATCTTGACAGAATAATCTACGTGTATTCTATGTAAGGAAAGGATTAATATTTGAGTCCCCAATTAGTTTAAAACCCGAATTAATATTAAATCTGAGTCGATGGAAAATTGCTGAGAGTATTCCATGAAAGGTGTTTGTTCTAGATACTTGACTTCTTGAAAAACAACAATGGTTACTTTTATTACAGCCTGTCCTACAAAAAGAAGCTTTCGCATCTGAATATAACACAAAGAATGTCTAATAATTTATGCATTCAAAATCGAATTGTATTTAAATTGAAATAAATTAATTTAAAAACGTGATATATAAAAAAATATACATGAGAAGCGTAATAATCGGTTGATTTGTTGAATGGTAGAATTTCTGTCTAAGGCACTTTTTTTAGATGCATTCCATAATGATTAATCATTTACTTCTGTGCCGGATAACTGTTCCAAGTAGCTCTGAATTCCTTTATTTTTATGTTCTAACATCAGTTGTTTTATTTCCTTGATTACTTTATAAATATGAATGTACTAGCTGTACCCTGTGCGCATTGCTACCCCACCAACTAAAATAAATTTGAAGGAAAGACATTACACAAATATTCAATTCATTTTGAGTTATTTTCTTGATTTTGTTCATTTTGAAAAAAATTGTGACATTGCAGCGTTTCGTTTCAATTCGATATTTATTGAAGTGCTGTGGGATACACAATATTTCTTGTTTTCCCATCTGGTGCGTAAACGAATAAATCAGAAGGTTTTTCGGCGCGTGAGCAGGCCACATAGAGCTGCCCATGTGAGAAGCATGGATTCTCTCCAAATTTAATCCACACACTTGCAACGATTGTCCTTGTGCTTTGTTGACAGTCATTGGGAAAGCGAGTCGTACCGAGAACTGTAAACGTTTGAGTTCGAATGGCATATCTGTCGGGATCATTGGGATACGTGGCAACAGTACGTCTTCACCTTTCAATTTTCCAATTGGAATGGCAGTGGCGCCATCTGTCGAAAATTGGTCGTACCAACTTAGAAACCTTCGTGGGCTCATGCACAACAACTTTGCTAAAGATCATCACATGATCAAATGCATAGTTTACGATTCTATAAAGGACATACAGACAAACATTCATTTATATATACAGACTTGTTCATTCTAGAATTAGATATGCGCTGTCCACAAGTGGAAAGAGTGCAGTTAGGTTAAAGCGCGCGAGAAAGGAGGATAGAATATCTCTCACTGGCAGTTTCGTTTTCTCCCACTTTTGTATTGCAAACAACTTCCCCTAGTTTCTCGCGTGAACCTTCTTATTCTAGTAAACAAATATCTGAAGTAGTTGACGTAAAACCTCTAACAGTTCGTCGTATTCTACACTAGGATTTTTAAAAGTTTCTTTTAATTTTTTCATTGTTTGAAAATCTTTTTAATTTTTAGAATTTTCTATTTCATTTATTTCAAGAATATTTTATTAGTTTCACGCCAAACGGCACTACATTTCAAGAAAATAGCCATGTTTGAAAATCTTTTTAATTTTTAGAATTTTTTATTTCATTTATTTCAAGAATATTTTATTAGTTTCACGCCAAACGGCAAAACATTTCAAGAAAATAGCCATGTTGCATTTTATTAAAAGATTCAAATTTCAAATAAAATGCATCAAATAATTTATACAATTCAAAAATGTAGGTACGTATTGTCAATGCATAATGATTTACAGCCCCCACCTACACACATCATGTCGCTGGTGAAGACTGATTTCAGACATTCTCACGCGTAACACGCGAGAAAGTAGGGGAAGTTGTTTGCAATACAAAAGTGGGAGAAAACGAAACTGCCAGTGAGAGATATTCTATCCTCCTTTCTCGCGCGCTTTAACCTAACTGCATTCTTTCCACTTGTGGACAGCGCATATCTAATTCTAGAATGAACAAGTCTGTATATATATATATATATATATATATATATATATAGATTTTGTCGTTCCGATTACGACACAACTCATACTATACCGTACTAAAAGACTATTCTGAAAAATAATTTGTCGCGTCGTGTATAATCGAATTTAAAAACACTTCTTCATTACATATGTACATTCCTATTCCCTTATTACGCCGAACACCAAATATTAGTTTCCATGTATATGACAGCCGTTTTCGTATCAAGAAAGAAGGTTACGTGGGCGTTGACCACGTAGGCGCTATTACCTTCATTTTTATCGTTACATTTTTAGAACTTCAAAACCGAACGCAAATCGATACTCCCATTGAAGCCGCATACATACACTAGACTAAAATAAATACATCGCTAAAATGAAAATGTTAAACACAAACTTCGACCCGACCCACCCTTTTCTTTATTGCTTGTGTTCGGATGACTTTTGACTTATTGGCCGTCGTGTTCCCTTATCAGAAACGGATAATCTACCGTTTTTTTTTTTTTAGTTTTATAACGTTAATAAATAAAATGGTATTTCGTGCCGAAATTTTAATGAAAAGGGTGAAAACTAATGGAGCAGATCTTTTATCTTGATTATAGTCGAAAATTCAGTTTTCTATTATTAGTGCCGTGTTAATTTATACTGTAATTGAGAAACGTTTCATGTAAATTTCGTATATAATTTTATTATGTTATTAGAAAATATGCCGGCAAATTACATAAATTTATTTCTTAAAGAGTTGAGTTCTATATAATTAGTGGCGAGATTTATAATTTCACCCACACGATTTGTATCCTGTTTGTTGCGGAAACACCCAGTGTATTAAATTAATTTAAAGAACTACAGACTTTGCGAAAGAAAATTTGTCGATTTTCTTTATTGTGTTGTTGGGAAAGTCATGAAGTATTTTTGCAACAGATAACGCAAATGCAGGAATCTTTTGTTTTCGTCACGTACGGTCAGGCTGTAATAAACCAACTCCTACTGCGTCGTTTTCTAAGAAGCCGAATACCTAGAAACTTTACAAACCTTTTTGTGACTGGTAACTTTTCATTAAATCACATTTCGAGAGATTCAAATATTAATCCTTCTACTTCTCACACAGAATACATGTCTATTATTCTGTCTAGATGTCTATCTGATTTCTACTTGTATTGATATTGACATCACACTTTTAATTTATGCAAATCTTTTAGCGCGCTAATTTCTAGCGTGCCTATTCTGTTTTCCTATTGGTTAATTGAAACATGACCAGTATCCTACCCCTTAGCCTATGGGTTGTTTCCTAAAAGCCCCAGCGTGTAAGGCACAAAGACTTATTCTCCGGCCATGACCAAGTCCACACTCATCACTTCCGCGAGTTTGTACAGCTAAGTTTCTAACGCAGTGTCCACGTGGTTATTTTGCGACCGCAAAATGTACCTAACATCCTCGCCCAGGATGGACACGCACAAATCGCAAATACTTTACCTATCGTCCGATGCATAGTTTAATCTAATCTTGTTTTATTTGTAGCTCTCGATCTTATTAATTATCTTTATTTAATATATTCAAGTTCAAAGAATTGAATTAAATTAGTGAAGAAAATTCTAAGGGCAATCCTATTGT
Source organism: Dermolepida albohirtum (assembly GCA_031893035.1). NCBI lineage: Eukaryota > Metazoa > Arthropoda > Insecta > Coleoptera > Scarabaeidae > Dermolepida > Dermolepida albohirtum. Next base: position 58,976 of record JAVIWB010006777.1, read on the forward strand.
TTTATTTCCACTAATATCTTTCACTCAGCTTGGCACACGTCGTGGATTTTTTACGCTCATTGTACACAATTACTAATTATCAACTCCTTACATTACTTTCTCCTTTATTTGCATTAAATTTCTTAATAGGAATTGAAACTGCTTTTCTTACACTTGGGGAACATTTCTTCAACTAATTGTGGAAAAGATTAAAGCAGATATTTTTGATGGTCCCCAAATCAGACACACCAAAAGAAAGATACCAAATTTCCATACTCGATGATTAAGCTTGAATCAAGTGCTTGGACAGTTGTTGTCTCAGTAATACAAAACTGTATTGTAAATCGAAAATCATGGAATTATATTGAACTAATAGTAGATCTATTAAACTCCACTATCTCCATAGTAACCTCGACAGGTTTTCCGAAATTCTAGGACGTTTGGAACATATGTCCACACATAAGAAAGATGCATTAAAACTCGATACTATTTTTCAAAAATATTTTCTTACTGAGTACGTCCCTTCTTTTCTGAACATAGGTTAACTGTAACTTAGCTAACAACAGGTAAAATATTTAAGGCCACAAATATTGTATAAAGTAGTGTTAAATACCAAGTATCACTGAATTTACACTGACAGTAACTTAAAGAAGGAAAAATTAGCATTCATATACTCAAATAAGTTCTATCATTATGTCTCTTTTAATATTCTTTGGTAAAATATCTTCCCACCGGGCATGCCTCAAATGTTCAACTCTTCTCAGCTGCGGGATAAGAAGACGGAATTTGGTACATAATGCTTCAAAAAAATTTCAAAAAAATCCAAAAAGAACAAGACTAGTATCGTAGAAACTCAGAAACCTTAATTTTATAGTTTCTTTTGCACTATTTTATTACCCAACAATTATTCTTACCATTAATAAGTCAATGGTAGTTCAGTCAGTAATTTTAGAATTGATAATTTACTAATATACACACAGTAAATTTTAATGTTAAGAATTTAATATTATACAGTAGTTTTTTCTTGACATTAATAATTCCATATTATACAGTCAAATACAGTAATTTTAATATCGATAATTTAAATTTTATACAGCTTGTACATTCTTGAGTAAGCAATTTTAAATTGGCTGCTGTTATATTTAATTAACATGAACATGATATGCGTATGTCTAAGGGAAAAGGATCCGTGTTGCTAATTTTGTACCGGAGTACAAGTTATATCATTAGATTTATTTTTTGTTTTATTCATCAGTTGACAATTAATTCAATTATTTATCAACGTATTATTATTACTCTACATTTAAGTTTCTTTCACTTATTCTCTGTTCTCTCTTATAATATTATATCGCTATTTAAGCCATTATACAGTCTTGCATATGAATGTTTTTATTATTGTTATCTTCCCCTTGTCTTTTGTTTGTATTGTTATGTATACTTATACCCTCTTTTGCCACCTATAAATTAGAGTATAGCTCGTTTTGCCAAACCGTGATCCGTCTTCAGTATTATACGACATTTATGGTTTCTGTAATAATCCGTTCAATATCTTTATTAATTTTTTGTCAATCTACCCCTATAATCTTAATGCCGGGTAGAATTCCTGAACAAGACAGCACGTAATTTCGAGAGCGTTAGAAAACCTCTCTGGATCAAGTTTTCCCTATTCTTTTCTTTGTTCTATTCGACATCTCAACTACCTAAAGATATCAAAGGGTAAAAATGACGCGCACATACCACTATACAATAATTTCCACCCTAACAATGAAGTTTATTAGTTCAAAAATGTTAAAATTACATTTCATAGACACATTTTCCAGGAACAATATCCAATACCCGATCGCCTTTTAAATAATATTTATGTAAAGACATGGAAATTTCAATTTCAACTTTCAGGAAGATCCATCCATAAATAACCAGAAAAAAAGTTAGTCTCATTCGGATTCCAGATTGATCATATAAATTTTCGATACAGAACAGAAGACGAACAAAAAAAAAGGAAAACTAAGATAAAAATATATGTATGCAAATCAAATTGAATACTGAAAGATGAGAGAGACCAGAAACGTAGCCGAGTAATAAAATGAAAAGTTCGACGCCGAGATATGCCCTGAAATTAAATATGTTCCGGCATCTTATCGAATTTTGTTATTTAAATCAGAAGTTTTGCCTAAAGTATTATATAGAAATTTATGTTTTTTTACCAAGTCTCGTAATAAGAGATGCAGTTTCCAATTATTCATATTTTGATTAAATATCGCACATAATAGTAATAGAAATAGTTCTTCATTGAGTCCAACAGATTAGCCTTGTACAGGGCCCTAAAGTAGCGAAATAAACAATTCACTTCATCCAAAGAAAATAAATAAATTGATGTAATACGAGGATAGCTTGACAAGTAGTGAGAATGGAAAAGAAATACGAATTTTTTAAATACAAAATAACTTTTGTATTTCAATATATTCTCCTAAAAGAGCAATACATTTATTCCAACGGTGCTCCGATGCCCTTATGCCATTTCTAAAATGCGATTCCGGAAGGAAATACTCATGTACGAAGATGATATGCTCGTCGTTAGACGAAAATTTCTTTCCACCTAGTACAGTTTTCAATTTCGGAAAAAGGCGGAACTCGGAAGGGGCTAGATTCAGCGAATAAGGCGCATGTGGTACTAATTGGAAATGCAACTCGTGAATTTTGGACATCGCAACTGTGCTGGTATGCGAGGGAGCGTTGTCTTGGTGAAACAGAATCCTTTTTCGCTTTCGTTGGAGGTGCAGAACCACGTTCTAACCATTATTTCGGCTGTTGTTTAGTTTCGGGTGCACTGTAGTGTATCCAAGTTTCATCGCAAGTAACAAATCGCCTACAAAAATCAACCGGATTCCTCTTATAAAGGTCCAAACACTCATTGGAAATGCGCAAACGAGCGAACTTTTGATCAGTCGTAAGCAATCGCGGCACCCATCTTGCCGAAACCTTGGAAAGGCCCAATTCTTTCGTTAAAATGTAGTGTACGCGTTCTGTTGAAATGTTTACCATGGCTGCTATCTCTCTCACTTTGAGTCGTCGATCTTGCATAATAGTATTATGGATTTCCTTAGAAGTCGCGATTTTTGGTACTCCAGAGCGCGCTTCATCAACATAGCTTGTTCTACCACGTTTAAATTCATTTACCCATCCACTTATTGTGGCGGATGATGGAACAGATTCACCTAATGTTTCCCGTAACTCATCGTTTATTTCGGCAGCTTTCATACCCTTAATTACGAAGTATTTAATCACCGCACGATACTCTGCTTTTTCCATTTTAACAAAACGACGTGTTGCTTCTTTTTCAATCAGCTGCCAAAAATAAACTAATCAACGGATTTATCTAAATATCGGAATGTAAACATATAAATAGACAATCTAAATTACAGTGCATTTGTTTTATCAATTAGAGCGCCACCTATGTGTCATTCTCACTACTTGTCAAACTATCCTCGTATAAAAAAGTAAAATGTGACTGAAATAGTCTAATAAAAGTCAAAGAGATTAAAGATACACCATAAAAATACTTCAGGTCTTCGCTTGGTATTCGCACACATCACAGCCATAGGAGATTTCACCAAATGTGTTCTAAATCTGGGTCTTAGGAAAGTGGAATTGTCTCAACTAGCTGGACATGGGATACAAAATTATAATTTTAATAACAGATACAATCAACTTCGTTATTAAGTAGACTACGCAAGAACGAACAGAGACCATCTCGAGGAGATCACGACATGACAAAACCATATCTTAGGAATAATTTTTAATAATAATAGTTTAATAATAATAATAATAATAGTTTATTTCCAGAAAAACAGAGAAAGAAATATACAAATTTATCTATACAGTATAATCAATCTACAATCTCCCTTATTTTTCCCCTCTTCCCCCTTTTGAAATCACAAGGTGTATATTAACTTCAAGCAAAGTTGCTCTTCCTGTGCGTAGTTTAATAATACAGCAGGAAGATAAACTCTATCAAGTTTAAATGATCAAACTTTTAAAAACTTTCGTAGAATTATCTCAAGACACATACTGATTCCAAAACATGTTGGATACCATATAATAAACGCGTATTCCATTTTGTTAATTACAAGATATAAAGACTCAAAACGTCTAAGTGGTGAGAATTTCTAATATTGAAACTCAAAGAGTAAAGAGAGTAGAAGCCATCAGTGATTGATTCAATATGTTTGTTATGAATAAACGCTGAACCAAATTGAGTTCCCAACGCCTGTATTCTTAGCTTTCTAGCGATACATTTTCTCAACTTCCACGGTTCTAAGTTAGCTCAAAACTACATTCAGTTTTCTAAAACCCTGAAGACAAGGAGTTCTGTTTTTTTCAAAAACAAAAATAAAAGAAAAGTCCAGCTGTATAAAAATTTATTCTTTGTTCGAAACGACAAATATGATAATTTATTACGAACAAGTATTGAAAGAACATAAAAGGAAATGCCCGCGTTATTGTCATTAACTCTAAATAAAATATGGGAAAATAATCCCCTTTATACGTATACCTGGTTCAAACAGAATTATACAATAGTAAATATGCCCCTTATTGGACACTTCCCAATAACAACAACAGAGCACTCGAACGAAATAACTTCAAAAAAAAAATGTAAAGATTAATAAAGTTCAGCTTTCCACTGAATTAATAATTATTTAAACATTGAACGAAATAACAAAAGGTAAAATTTGACTATGGTTTTCAAAAGGAAACTTTTAAGCCAATTAAAAGAAAAACTATGACAGTTGACAGATGGTAAAGTAATACTTGTTAACGAGCAAAAAAGGACAATTTGATGCTAACAATACCACAAGCCCTTAATTATATTCGAATTTACAAATAAGTGTGGACCATACCTTTCCATAAAATACTGGTAGTGTACTTAAAAAGCCCTGGATTGATCAAGTCGAACAAACAGATAAATGAAAGTACTTGTTCAATAACAAAGACTGGATTCATCTACTAATTCTACTGATTATATAAATTAATGTTAGTTTGCCTTGCTCTAAAATTTCATCGTGTCTTAGATAACTCTACACCAAGCCTGAATGTATAAATTCAAGCATTGTTACCACAGTCTTTAGATTTGATTAATACTTACAATAAACTAGTATAATAGTAGTACGAACGTTTATCCCAGGTTTAGTATTCAATTACTTCAATGGGTGATCTGGTCGAATTACTACGTTATCTCTTTAGTGTGCTCATCAAACTCTGTATTCCAAATTGGATGGGCGTAGAATCTTTACCTACACATTGCTTCCGTCAATACGACAATTAATAAATTACCAAGAGATGGTAAGTAGGTAGGGTAAACTTAGAATCTTAAAGTTGAAGTAGAGAAAAAAAAAGAAAGAAAGAAAGGAATTAGGCCACCATAAAATACAAAGTTAATAATTTACATACCTCTGGGTGGAGTTTTGAGGGTTAATTAATTGTTTCTAAGTTCGTGCTATTAACAAAACAGCCAAGAAAGTCCTACTAGAATTTTTCGAACACCACGTAGAGTAGTTTCTTTTTACCAACTTACCTACCACTTCCCAAAAAGTTGATAAACTATAACCGACTTTATAAAATCCAACGAAGTTGATAGAAATGCAATAAGACATTTTCAATATAATAAACCTGATTACTAACTCTAAGTTAGGACTTTGAAATGGACTTGTATTCTCTTAGGAAGTTAGCGTTGGAAAAGAGCGATAATAGCCCGCCATTTGCTTTTATAAGACCATGCATAAATAAAAAAGTTCATGGCTAAATAATTATAAAACTGTCGGGAATAATTAATTAAATTCTAACAATTAAAAAAAATTAAAATTTTGATCGAATTTATAATCTACATAATAAAATCGGTCGTATTGATTGTCAACTACGACGGACAGATACTAGAGGGTGTTAAGAGCAACAAAGAATAAAAAAGATATACGAGGGAGTGTTTTTATATTCGCGGAATGGGGGACAAGGGGTGGAAATAAAAAAACCAAATTATTTTTCTTTTTCAATATATTCACCTGCAAGACGGATACATTTTTCACATCTTTCAATTAATTTATTTATACCCTCATAAAAAATGACTTCTCTTTATCTGCAAAATACGCCGAAACTGCCTCCTTGACTTCATCATCGGCAGTAAATTTTTTACCCCGCAGCTCTTTTTTCATTTTCGGAAACAGGTAATAATCACTCGGGGCCAGGTCTAATATTGAAGCGTAATATTCTCCGGTTATAGAAACACCTTTATCTTTATAATCAATCAACAATATTCCTTCCGAGTCCCAAAATACCGTTGCCATGAGTTTCCCAGCTGATTGTGACACTTTAAATTTCTTGGGAGGTGCTGTGCCCTTTTTATGCCACTGCATGGAGTCTTGTTTGGACTCAGGTTCATAATGATGAACCCAAGTTTCGTCTCCAGTAACAATTCCACTCAATACACCATCCTTGTCTTCATTACAGAGGTCCAAAAATGCACGCGAACACTCTACGCGCTGTTGTTTTTGCGGCGGCGTGAGCATTCTCGGCACCCATCTTGCGCTGACCTTAGACATGCCGAGATGATCGTGTAGGATTTTAAAAATTGTTGTATCGGATACTCCAACCATTTCTGCGAGTTGTTTCTTCTTTAGTCGAGCATCTTCGAGTGCAATTTGTTCAACTTTTTGGATAAGTGCTGGCGTGGTCACCTCAATGCTCCTGCCCGGCCTCGGGTCGTCTTCAAGGGATTCCCTTCCTTGTTTAAATAGACTATGCCACTTGTACACCATGGTTTTTCCTGGACAAGAGTCGCCGTAAACCAATGACATCTCATTCATTATGGTCGCGACTGATTTTCCTTGCCTGGTAAGGAACTTTATAACGGCACGATATTCGATTTTTTCCATATTTCACTTTTCACTCCTGATTATGTTACTTGGTTGACGATAGCTCAAAGACTGACTGTCTAATGACAATGAAACTTCGTATTTATACTAATCATGAGTCGCAGCGCAGGCCACGCCCCCAATGCGCCTACTCACCCCTCTACAACCCGCTCATTCCGCGAATATAAAAGCGCTCCCTCGTACCTACTCGAATGCCAAATACGGAGCATAAACTTATGTTAGTAACAGTCTTTATTTATCCAGCAGGCAACCATTTATAGGACTAGAAAAATAAAAAAATACAGTGCAAAAAGTACAAATAAAGCGTAAGTAATTACAAAGATATCGTATATAAAGAAATCAAAGTAAATCTTAATAAATAAAAGAGAATCAATAAATATTAAGTTTGCAAATGAACCTCGTATTAAAACTAAAGCTAATGGAATGAATTCCCCAATAAGGCATTAGCATTCCGACTCATATACGAAATAGAAGCTTTATATAAAACATTCATTCTTTAGGAATCAGATAGATGTCGTCCGATCAACATGAACCTCGAGGAACACGAAAGTTTATCTGACGTAAGATTGAGGGTGAATCGATTGTATTATTGGCAACTTTTATTAAAAATTTGGCACTAAGTAAATCACGCCTAACTTGGAGTGAGTGGAAATCAAAATCTCTTCATGTAAGTTTATATAGATCTCTACTGCCTTAGCCGATACCGCTTTTTTGATATCGATTCTCAAACTCCGTTACTGGATATTCTTTTCAAAGTCGACATTTTTATTTTCTCTTATATCTTCCGTGTAGCAGGGGACAAAACATCGACAACAAAATATCTTTTTTTATTCTGCGCGACTTTGACGACGGAGAATACATATTTGTATATCAGTAAACATACGGAATAGAAATCTTGGCCTAAAGCTAAGATTACGTAGATATTACGAAAGATAATTATTTTCGCAAGACAGTTTTACATACATGGTATTTCGAAATATAACGCATTTCGCTTATATGTACTTAGTGATGAAATGTCTGTTCATATTTAACATATCGCTGATCCTTTATGTCATATAATCAACTCCTATTTTACCAATGGCGTTTATACTAGCATTTTAAATATAGTCCTAATTAAAACTTTATTCAAAAATGGGAAATTCTAATCAAGTAGATAATTATAGACCTATCAGTTTATTAAATACTTTGAATAAAATATTCGAATACCTCATTTTTATTTGGTTAAATAAGTTTTTGATAAAATGCAATATTTTCAACGAATTCCACGGCATCATCAAAGATAAAGAGTGTTTCAATTTGCGCGGTTTTCTTTAAGAATAAATAAAATATAGATGGCGCACTGAATTTGTCTGGATATGTGGGCATTTAAACAGTGTGATGTATGACATTTATAAAAATGGCTTCGTATACGGTACAACAACGCGTTCAAATTGTTGAATTATTTTATAAAAATCAGCGTTCTGTGAAAAGAGTTTTTAGAAAATTACGTGAATTTTATGGTTTACGTAATCGTCCATCTGAAAGCACTATTGTTCGAATTATTAAAAAATTCCAAGAGACTAGTTCCGTGGAAAATCAAAAAACTGAAAAATACAGTCGTAGTGGTCATTCACAAATAATATTCGTTTGGTTCGTGAAAGTGTTGCTGAAGATCCTAAAATGTCCATCACACGACGTTCACAACAACTTGAACTTAGTGGATCAACAACATGGCGTATTTTACACAAGGATTTAGCTCGGAAGGGATATAAGGTTCAAATAACACAGGAACTAAAGCCATTAGATCGCTTAAAACGTCGTTCATTTGTCAATTTCATCAATGAACAACCAGCTGATTTTTCTCAAAAAATAATGTTTTCCGATGAGGCACATTTTGAACTTGGTGGCTATGTTAATAAACAAAATTGCCGTTTCTTGGATGAGAAAAATCCACGAATTATTCATGAGAAACCTATACATCCTGAACTAGTTACTGTTTGGTGTGCATTATAGTCAGGTGATGTAATTGAACCTTACGTCTTTGAAAATGCTGCTTGTGAAGCTGTAACTGTCAATGGTGATCGATATCGTCGGATGATAACCGAATTTTTGTGGCCTGAATTAATGAATATTGATCTAGAGGATATGTGGTTTCAATAGAATGGCATTACACCTCATTTTGTACACGAATCAATTGATTTATTGAGAGAAAAATTTCCTGGACGTGTAATCTCAAGAAATGGTGATGTTAATTGGCCACCAAGATTATGTGTTCTGACACCGTTGGACTATTTCCTTTGGGGTTATGTGAAAACTGAAGTTTATAAAAACAATCCACAATCAATTCCTGGTTTGAAAGATGAAATTATTCGTGTCATTGGTGAGATAGAGCCTCAATTATGTCAAAATGTCATTGAAAATTTGAACGAATGAGTGGACGTATGTGGAGCTGCTAAAGGAGGCCATCCGGCAGATATTATTTTTCGCATATAAATGTCATTACTGATACTTTAATTACCAATAAAAAGTTTTTGAAAGTGAATGCAAATTATGTGTTTTATTTATTCTTTAAAAAAACCGCGAAATTTGAAACAGCCTTTATATCCATCGAAGCTGGACATTTTACTTACGAGTACAGATCGAATATTGTTGATACTTGAAGAGCGTAAATTAGCTTGCGGTATTTTTCTGAATTTAAGTAAAACTTTTAATAATGTTAACCACAAAATGTTACTGACAAAACTTGAATATTAAGATGTACATGGAGTGACTTATAAATAATTATCGTCATATTTGTCAAAAAGACAACAAGTATTTAACACTGCTTGTAACGGTGGGGCGGCTTTTCGCGTTTTCATTTTCTTGAAAAGAGAATACCTCAGGGAAGCGTACTTGGACCATTACTTTTCAATATTTACGTAAAAGACACCTACAACATCGTTCAGAACGAGCAACACTTTCTAATAAACTATGCCGAAGATAATAATCACCTAGTACGAGGAAACGATTTACTACATTTAATGAGCAAGTGTCACGACCACCTCAGTGCTATGTACATATACATTCGGTGCAAATAAATTATTTTCAAACGATTCAAAAACAGTTTGTATGATATTTAGAACAGTTAGTTGTTCTTTTTTACCATCAAATTTGATGTTTAATAATAGGATTTACAACATTGCTAATTCTACTAAATTTCTCGCCGTGCATATTGATAAATATTTAAACTAGTGCAGTCACATTGAATCTTTGGCCAAGCAACTTAACGCTCTTTTGTTATGGCATTAGAAACTTAAACCTGTTGTAGGTTCCTCTATTCTGATGAACATTTATTATGCTCTTCTTTATGCTAGAATATTGCTTTGGAAAGAATAAATCTAAGAATGATGACTAACACGTAAAAGAACTACTCTATTTTCTCAATTCTCCTTCGGAGCTCCCTAAAGAAAATTTAGGAGAAGTATCAGATAAGCACGGAGTAATGTTACACTAAGATATTACATCAATCGAGATAAAAACATACTGGCAAATGCAGGTCACATGTTAGTAGATTAATGTAAAGTTAAATACTGGAAACTCTTTTTTTTCTATAAAAGAAAGATCATAATGAAGTAAATCTTTAGAAAATTATTTTAAAAAGGCGATATTGTTCTTAAAATTTGTGTTATGAAAGGTATCATAAGTTTCAAATTGTTTAAAACCAATAAATTGGATTGATATGAATCCTATATTCAGTAGACCGAAATACATTAAAACTAGTTAAAGATATATAGGAGAAAAGGTTTCGAAATATTGAATAATGTACTTCTTCATGGAAACTTGTGCTTTCACTCCTCCTCAGTCTGTATCCATTTTTCTGAGCACATTCTGTAACCACTGATTGCAGGATTATTTTTCACCAATACTCGTGTTTTCGTGGCAGTATTAACTGAAAATAACACACTTTCTTCTCTTGCAAAGCAAGAGGTTGTAGGATCGATACCTGATTTGTAATAAGTACACTAAATCGATTCGTAATTAACTTTTACATCGAGAAAATTTTTTGGCATCTGACATTTCTTCAAGAGAACTTTTTCATTAAGAAACTATACGTCGAAAGTTGACCAAAGATTTACACAATTTTATATAAGAAATTTAAAGAATAACTAAACGTTGTTCCTAGATGATACTACTGTAACCTACATAAATATTCTTTCATTGATTTCAATACGAAGGAAGCAGTTATTGTAGACTCGTTTTATTCAATTTTAACTTTAATGTCATAGAAAATATTAACGAAACGAGAGTTTATTACTACCAAAATACTTATGTAAGGTCTTTTAGATAGTCGAGCAATAAGATGTAATGCATATTATCAAATTTGTTTTCCCGACTTTCTCAAGCCGCGTCATAAATTCTGGCGTTCTTATTCGGGCCAATTTTAGTAGCTACCCCTTCACTCTTTACTCATCCTTTCGTGTACATTTACTTTATTCTATGTATATTTAAGGAAGTCTCAAGTAAGTACTGTCATAAAATTGCCAAATACTTAAATTTTATAGGCAATATACTGGAGACAATCAATTTCAAGAATGACTCATAAATTAGAGTTAATCGCTCATTTTTATGGAGCAGTGTTGCTTCGGTGGGGTACAATATATTGTATTGTACGTGTACAGTGATTGCATTTAAGAAATTGGGCGTGTCAATACGAGGGTTATTTTTTAAATAAAGTCGATTTTTTAATGAAAGGAAAAATACTCTAAATATCATTAAAATATATTTAGTCCCATATTTTACATACTTTCATCTACTTTTCTAAATAATTTCAATTTTTCTTCAAACATTTATCATACCGTTCAATAAGTTTTTGAATTTCGACGTTAAAGATGTTTGCTGCCTGTGACGAAGCTCAATTCACGACGGTCTGCAGTTTTCTCCCTCGTCGTTGAACCGCTGACCACCAAAGAGCTGCCTTAAGTACCGAAACAGGTGAGAATCACTGTATGAAAGATCTGGACTGTAAGATGGATGATCCATTTGTTCCCATGCAAAAGACCTGATTAGATTTTGTCACACGAAACGCACCAGAATTGTCTGTTATGCCTCTCGCTAAAAAGTCCACTAACAAAATCCCTTTCCTCTCCCAAAAAACAGTTTCCATGATCTTTCGTGCTGAAAGTAACTGTAACTGGTTTTCGCGCTGATTAGCGACGATATTTGTCACCATTCAGAAGTCATATGAGACACCCAAGTCCCATTTCCTGTAACGATATTATTCATAAATTCATTTTCTTGCTAATCGTATAGAGTTGAAAACGATAAGGTATAGCCCAGTTTGGTGATCTCCAGAACCTACTGGAAACCTACCGATAACACAATTTTCGAAAATTTAATTTCTACGAAACAGTTGTATACAAAACAAACCTTGAAACTTGTGGAAAGTCAATCGATAACTTTTAAATCATGAATAGTTTGGTCCTCTCTAATTTTGTTGTCCACATCGCGAACCAAATCTTCAGAAATCAGATAAGGTAGGCCTGGGCGCGTCTCATAATGCACGTTAGCCCGTTCGTCCTTGAACATTCTCACCTGCTTTCGAACTTATATAGGCAATTAAATGAGCATGACTACGTGTTACTCAATCAAGTTGAATTGGAAACAACTTATCACGCGACTTCCCGAAAACTGCTGCTCTACATCTATAACTATATCATTTAGTCGACTGGCAACAGTATCATTTGATAGAGGTAAGAACTTCAATTGTTTGACAGAACTATCTAATTATTTCTTCACTAAGAGTGAAACTTTATTACGAGACACGTAAATATCTTGTATTCACAGACAAAGTTTTTCTAAAACGTAATTTTGGCTTTTCACATTATTTTAACTTTATTTCATAGAATTTTCGGGGTTTGTTAAAATATCCACTATGAAACGTTCCCAAATGTCATTTAAGTTTCATGTTACCAACATTTTTGAGCAAATAACACAGCTCTTCATTTATTTCAATGCTGTTAAACTCAGGATTTAAGTACTTTTGAGAATATTTTTTCGATTTTATCTTCGGAACAACGTTCATCTATGTACTTTGCTTGTTGATGCTTCGCAATCGACTAATTCTCGTTTACGATCACTTAAAAATTTATCTGTTATTCTATGTAGATCTACTACTAGTTACCCACTATTGCAGTTGACACGTAAATTATCACGTATAGAATCTGGGATCGATTCCACCGAGACTGGATGGAGTTGAACGAGGTGCAGCATTTATGTACTACATATACGCATGCGTCGCGGTCACGACAGACATTCCAGCATATTCGAGGCAAATCGCAATATCTCTTAAATAATACAAAGAGCGATAGAGGCACTGATTCTGATTTGACCAGTGCAGCAGACCGGTGTTGCCAAATATCAATACATTTATTCTTTCGTAATAATGTAATTAAGCCAGTGCAGTGTGGCCTTAACGTCAAAACACATTCAAATGAAAATAATATTACAATTATTACAATATATAACAGCGGGATTTGAATAACGAATTATGTGTGAAAGGGGGGAGAAGCGATTAGAATTATGATTGAAAATTGGATCACAGACATTAAAAGGTTGAGAAAGACTGTAGTAGAGATATGACGATACTTGAAATATCCTAAGTAATTGAAACTAAACCAACAAAGTCCCAAAAATCTAAATTTATTAGTTGTATTAACATTTTTTTCTAGAAACCAAATGAAAACTCAATTTAACTACTAATATGCACTATATTGACGTCTTTTTTGACTCTTTTTGACGTCTGGCGTGCCCCAGGGGTCTAATTTGGGTCCTCTGCTGTTTATATTATTTATAAACGACCTTCTTTGTCACATTGATTGCCCGGTGCACGCCTACGCCAACGACATAAAGATTTTTTCCGAAATTCCCTCCCCTGAGGATGCTGATAACCTGCAGCGGAATTTGGGCTTCTTGGAGGGGTGGTGTAGACGGTATGGATTATGATTAAACATTGACAAATGCTATACCATGACCTTCTCACTGTCAACTTTTCTTTTTGAATCCATGTACCACATCGGGAATGATAGTTTGGTGAGAGTGAGTGAGTTTAGGGATTTTGGAGTAATGTTCGACTCCTGTTTCACCTTTCGGCCACAGTTCACTAGTGTGTGCTCAGAAGCCTGCCATTCGCTGGAGTTTGTATTCCGCATCTCCAAACATTTCTATGACCCAATTGAGTTAAAATCCCTATACTATGCTTATGTTGTAAGCAAACTGGAATATGCATCACTGGTCTGGTCTCCGATGTATGCTTGTGAGTGCTTGAAGTTGGAGCGCATTCATCGAAGGTTTTTAAGATTCCTTACTTTCAAGATTAGTGGTGCTTACCCACAAAGAGATGTGTCGTGTCGCAGGGTGAGTTGCTTCTTGAGCATAATATGTCCTTTTTTCATGACAGGAGGGCTGATCTTTGTGGTAAGATGTTGCATGACATCCTTGGTAACAGTGGTGACTGTCCTTCGTTACTGCAGCGTTTGTGTTTTTTAGTGCTCGGTTTGAACTCTAGGTGCAATGTAACCTTTGTGACGCTAAGGGCGCGGACTAATGCTCTTTTCAGTAAAACTGTCAACGAATTTGCTGACTTGTTTGCTTAGCACGCATACCATATATGTATTTTTAGTCATTTTTGTTGCAGTTCGCTTTTCTGATTAACCTTAGTTTGAATCAGCTTTAATTTTTATTATATCTGCCGCGCATATGTCTAAATTCAGTTAGGTAATTTGTAATTTCCTGTTACTGGACTACGAGCCTGTTGGAATAAAGGTTATTATTATTATATTCAAAGTTCGGTGAAATGTATATTATATGCATAGTCGATTAACAGATCAAAAGGGAAAATTATCATTTTTCAAACAGCATCAAATTATAACAGTTACTCGTATTAAAATTGTCATTAATTGCCTCGTGAATATGGCATAAATAAGAAATAACATCCAAAAATTTTTGAGCAAAATCCAAGTTACCTCAAACTAAAATATTTAGACATTATAGATAGAAAATTTGGATGTCATTGATTTAAAAATGTTAGGGTGACTTGACAAATGTACGCGTGGTTTAATTACAAATCGAAACAAATTCTCAATTGGTGGCGTTAATATTGAAACAATTTAATTGAGTAATTCAATATGTTTCATCAGTATGACAGCTGCTACGCCATAATTGAATAATATATTATAATCAACATCGACCGCGTTTAATCAAGCATTCTAACAAAATACAGGTTTATAGTGCGGTGTTCTTTCCTCAAACTATTTCAATATTGGACTATTTCGACTGAATGAATTAATGTTATAATTATTTAATTAGAATAGTGTTAAATGAAATTGATTGAAATACAATCGTTAAAAAAATTATCCAAATTGAATAGTTTGTCTTAAAAATAGTTAGCGGTGGGTTAATTTTATACTTTGTATTTTTGTAATGAACTTATACGCTTTGGACAAGACAAGAAACATATTACAAATTGAAAAGATTAGAATAAAAACTTTATTAGGAACTTTTTTTTATTCTACTGAAATTGCTTGGAAAGTAAAAGTTTCACACTGAACATTGACAAGAATTACAACATTTATCAAAGAAAATTTGCACTTAATAGAGAAGGTAGAGAAAGCAATAAGTTACAAGATCTTTACGTTCCTATATATTTGGAAGTAACATATTTTCACATAGATTATAACAATAACCTCTATTTATACAACTGGTAAATTATTTACAGGGCAAAGAAAGACAAAACCTTAACAAATGATATAAGAGGAAATTTAGATGAATTCAGGAAAAAAGTTATTACAAAAAATTAAATAGAAAATTAAGTCAAAATTGATATATTTTTGTATTTTTACTGCTCGGACGCTTTCACTTGTGATAAGGAAGGCCACTTATTGCCGTCAACTCTGTTTTATTGAAGTTTATTTTGATTTCAGTCCTACAATGTTTTATGCCAGATTTCTATCTCTCTGAAAGTTATTTACTAAATTTTTTATTATCAACAATCCATCAGTATACAAAAAATTTTAACTGCTCCAGATTTCAAGTGTTTGATTCCAGCTCTATAGAGCGTAATCTCTCTTTCTACTATTCTAGATATTTTATCAATAACTATAATAAACAATATCACAGCCAGGTTGTGGTAAAGGCTAAAGTAAAGGGTTTTCCAATAGGGATTTGACAACTTATCATCTAACTGTCACTGTCAATTTATTCAGTAAACTTAACATTTTCATCATGATAAAGGACACGAACGAACAACGTCTGCAAATTATAAAAATTTACTACAGAAATTCGGAGTCGGTGACCGCTACTTTAAGAGCGTTAACTCCGATTTTCGGTCGTAATTCTCGCCCTAGTAGACATGCAGTAACAAGTTCAGTGCAAAAATTTGAGTCTACATATTCGTTGTGTGATGTTGCCGTGCCAATGAGACAACGGATTGGCCGAAGTGTCAAAAATATTGCTGCCGTTATAACGTCCGTAGCAAATGATCCAAATCAGTCAATTCCACGGCGTTTTCAAGAGTTGGGCATCGCCCAGACCACTTTATGGTGAATTTTGCGCAAGGATCTTGGTTTACACCCATACAAGATCAAGCTGACTCAAGAATTGAAGCCGATGGACCATTTGAAGCGACGTACGTTCTCCGATTGGGTTCTGGAAAAGATGCGCCAGGATGATCAATTTCATCGCAAAATCATTTTCAGTGACGAAGCTCATTTTTGGCTCAATGGGTTCGTCAATAAGCAAAATATGCGTTATTGGTCAGGTGAAAATCCATATGTGCTTCATGAAACACCACTTTATCCACAAAAATAACTGTTTGGTGCGGTTTGCATGACGGCGGCGTCATAGGGCCATATTTTTTCGTCGACGATAATGATCGTCACGTTACTGTGAATGGTAATCGTTATCGCGCCATGATTACCGATTATTTCTGGCCCGAATTGGAAGATATGAACTTGGACAACATGTGGTTTCAGCAGGACGGTGCCACAAGCCACACAGCACACATTGCAATCGATTTATTGAAGAGTAAGTTTGACGAGCGTGTTATCTCAAGAAATAGACCAGTCGATTTAACGCCTCTAGACTTTTTTCTTTGGGGCTACGTCAAGTCATTGGTCTATGCCAACAAGCCGACAACGTTGGAAGAGCTCAGAGCCAACATTGAACGCGAAATAGCAGCCGTTTCGACCGAATTGTGTGGCCGAGTCATCGAAAATTGGGTCCAACGAATCGACCGCTGCAAACGTGCCCGCGGTGGCCATATGAACGAAGTCGAGTTCCATTCATAAATGTTTTGATTGTACTTCAACCCGATAATAAAGTTTTTGAAATATCTCAAATGGTCTGCATTTTATTTTGAAAAAAAGTTGTCAAGTCCTTATTGGAAAACCCTTTATTTGGAAGTAACATATTTTCACATAAATAATAACAATAACCTCTCTTTATCCAACTGGTAAATTATTTACAGGGCAAAGGAAGACAAAACCTTAACAAATGATATAAGAGGGAATTTAGATGAATTCAGGAAAAAAGCTATTACAAAAAATTAAATAGAGAATTAAGTCAAAATTGATATATTTTTGTATTTTTACTGCTCGGACGCTTTCACTTGTGATAAGGAAGGCCACTTATTGTCGTCAACTCTGTTTTATTGAAGTTTATTTTGATTTCAGTCCTACAATGTTTTATGCCAGATTTCTATCTCTCTGAAAGTTATTTACTAAATTTTTTATTATCAACAATCCATCAGTATACAAAAAATTTTAACTGCTCCAGATTTCAAGTGTTTGATTCCAGCTCTATAGAGCGTAATCTCTCTTTCTACTATTCTAGATACTTTATCAATAACTATAATAAGCAATATCGGAGCTAGTATGTGGTAAAGGCTACAGTACTTCTAGCTTTCGTTCTCACTATGTGTTTTGTAATATCGTATATACTCATTTACTGTCTGTAATAAATATACCTTCAATCTCCCCTCATTGGGAAGATTTTTCAAATTTTCCTGCCTATATAAATTTGACTACATATTTACCGCGATTATTCTATTCGCAAGTTGTCTGGAATATATACAGGTCTAAATAATAGGTACAACCACGATGATACATTTTAATGGAGACTGTGATTAACTGAATTAATTAAAAGAATTTAATAAAAATCCCTTACCACATCAATGTTCGCACTCTGTATACATATTTAGACAACTAAGCTGTCATCATCAGCAGATAATCACAATCTCGCATCTGGATCCACGATAAAAGTTGCACAGAATAATTCCGCATCAAAATTCATTGGCTATGGAAGATTCAGGAACAGAAACACAATATGCTGGCAGGTGGAGTTAAAAACAAGTGAAAAATATAAAATTAAAAAGTATTAAAATTAAATAAAAAATTACCTCTGTTAGCTGAAACAGGTATATAAAATACGCCTACTTTTAAAAGTAATTTATTAATGAACCTAATAAAGCTTTCAGTCTTTTGTAGCTGGGTGTGCTATCCAGACATTACATAACAAAATCAAACAAACTTTAAACAGCTACCGTGTTCGAGTTTCATTAAAGGGCGAAACGAAGGCCTTTTAATATTGCTCCAATTCCCGAAATAAAAATGAATCATTAAAATCTGCGCAGAAACAAAAAATAAAATACTCTAAACTTTCCAAAATTTTAAAGTACAGTAAATTTTATGTATTAATTGAATATCTTGGTGGAACATTTTAAATAATTATAACATAATTAAAATTGAATACTTGGTATAGTTTCATATAATACATATTCTTTTAAATACACTTCCCTGTGTGTACTTCGCCTTGTAGCATCGTCAAGAGCTGTACAGAAGTAAACTAAGCTATCCAGTGTTACAATGAAATGTTATCTATTACAAGTAAATGAAACACATAATTTGCATTCACTTTCAAAAACTTTTTATTGATAATTGAAGTATCAGTTTTGACATTTGTATGCGAAAAATAATATCTGCCAAATGGCCTCCTCTTGCAGCTCCACAGATGTCCACTCTTTTGTTAAAATTTTCAATGACATTTTGACATAATTGAGGCTCTACCTCACCAATGACAAAAATTATTTCATCTTTCAAACCAGGAATTGATTGTGGATTGTTTTTATAAACCTGACTTTTCACATAACCCCAAAGAAAATAGTCTAACGGTGTCAAAACACATGTATTCCAATTAACATCATCGTTTCTTGAGATTACACGTCCAGGAAAATTTTTCTCTCAATAAATCAATTGATTCGTGTGCAAAATGAGGTGTAACGCCATCCTATTGAAACCACATATCCACTAGATCAATATTAATTAATTCAGGCCACAAAAATTCGGTTATCATCCGACGATATCAATCACCATTGACAGTTAAAGCTTCACCAGCAGCATTTTCAAAGAAGTAAGGTCCAACTACACCACCTGACTATAATGTACACCAAACAGTAAGTCGTTTAGGACGCATAGGTTTTTCATGAATAATTCGTGGATTTTCCTCGCCTCAGATACGACAATTTTGTTTATTAACATAGCCACCAAGTTGAAAATGTGCCTCATCGGAAAACATTATTTTTTGAGAGAAATCAGCTGGTTGTTCATTGATGAAATTGACAAATGAACGACGTTTTAAGTGATCTAATCTGAATAATGCTTTCAGATGGACGATTATGTAAACCATAAAATTCACATAATTTTCTAAAAACTCTTTTCACAGAATGCTGATTTTCATAAAATAATTCAACAATTTGAACGCATTGTTGTACCGTGTACGAAGCCATTTTTATAAATGTCATACATCACACTTTTTAGATGTTCACATACCCAGACAAATTCAGTGCGTCGTCTATATTATATTTATTTTTAAAAAAAAACGCGCTATTTGAAACATCCTTTATTATAGTTAACAAACAAGGAAATGGTACTGCAAATGAAATTTGAAATGAAAATATTGATGAAATAAATCTTATTAGTAAGCAAGGTCGTATGGTTTATATGTATGCCGAACGATATTTTGATTCATTCCCAGTTATCAATACACGACACATATAGATTGTTAACCTTTTTGTAAAGAGTTTTGTTGAGAGAAATTGTTCAGCTTTCTGGACAATTTCTGGCCATTTTTATAAATGTCATACATCACACCCAGGCAAATTCAGTGCGCCATCTATATTTTATTTATTCTTAAAAAAACCGCGCAATTTGAAACAGCCTTTATATCTTAATTTGTAGATATGTTTTAATCTTTCGAAAATTGTTTTTTTTTTCAGTCTGACTTAAATTTGAATACAATAATAGCTTCTTTTACCTTAAATATTCTTTACATTTTCTTTGAATCGAAGATGAGCTTTTTCCAGAGCAATACTCCCAATTTAATTAATTAATTAATGTCTGGTCTAGTTCACCCTACAGTCAATATTTAACACATTACGCTATGAGGAATTTGATCTAATCTAACTTTATCGTATCTTTAAATAAGTTTCTACTTCGTGAAAGGAACATAATATTAATTTATTGTGTTCCAAATCTTATGAACTTTTGATAACCATATTGTAAATTCTCTAACCATTACAGAAGGATTAAAGTCTAATTAATGTATCAGTAAGACAAATACAAATGCTATCGGTAAACTGAATGAACTTGTTTAATTGTTTATATTCGAAATTGAACGAACCTTCCTGGTCACCTGAAACGTTAAGGTATTTTTATAGATTACCTCGTAACTCACTTAAATTGAAATAAAATCCTAAACAGTCCCACGCAAAGATTTGCGTGGCCCCTAATCACGTTTTATTCAACATTTTATTTTCATTCAAGTTTGCATGCATTTATTTTACGAGACGGAACTCATACATATTTTATACAATTCAAATTGGCAAGAAAGAGACGGAATAATGTTTATACAACTTTTATTAAGAACATAAAGTCCAAACGATTTGCAAGTGTGATTTGCTCACGCCCATCGCCGGCAGCCACCGCCAACCGTTTCAGTTTACAAAAAATGAACTTTCGCCAAAACTTTATTAGCATTGATGTTTTTGTCTGCAGTAAATAAGAGAAAGGAAATACTCGATTTTATCGATCGGCGTGTTCGGAATTGCTTTAATGGCTTTTTACTTTCTTTTGTGTTCTCTTCCGTTCTTGTTAACGTAGTTAACCAAGAGGCTTCTTTACCTGACGTTACGGGAAAAAATTATCCGGTCAGCAACAGAATTAACACGTTTCGATCTCAAATGAATTTATTCCCGTCTCTTTTTAGGGAATTAACGAAACTTTTTGAGCCACAGCTTAATTTTCTATTAACAGATTTGTTTGTGATTGTTTTTGTCTACGTTTTCTCAATAAAATAACTCAATTTTAGAGATCTCATCACATTTACAATAGAAGAACTAATAACATACTTGGTGAATTCTATAAATTTCGTGAAGTGAGTGCAACTAGACGATTTCTTTTGCTGTTTTCCTGTATTTATTTGTGAGAAGGTAATATATAATATCCGCACTCCAAATCATGGAGATCCAGGACTTGATTTAAAATCCATTTCCTTTCTCTTCTATTATATTCTTCTCTAGCCTTTTCCTTCCAGTTAGCGACATTCAACAATTTAAGATACTTTTCTACCATCTAGGGGCATTTGCCATTCGATTTATGATAATAATAATAATAAAAATAATAGTTTATTTCCAAAAAAAAAGAAAGAAATATACAAGCTTATCCATACAGTAAATCAAAATACAAGTTCCATAATTTTCCCCTCTTCCCCCTCTTGAAATCACAGGGTGCATAACAACTTCAGCAAAGTTGTTCTTCCTATGCACCCTGAGACTAACAAACAAGTTAACAAAAAAAGAAAATACCTAAAAGTTAAGTTCCTAAAAAAAGAAGTGCCTAAAATTCTGTAAGTACATATGTACATCAGGAAAAAAGAAACTTTTTTTCAATGATACACAAGTTAAAATCAAATAATCAGGTAAAATGTAGGTAAGACAACAACTGCCTCTGTTTTTCTTTGTTTATTTTTCATTTATCAAAACCTGTTACGGCCCTATCTGTCAACTTGATAGTGAATTAAAACACCCACACTCTTACCTTAAACGATCCTTTGTGTGACATCCAGGCTACTAAAACTAGCTCAAAAACCAGGAGAATTAGGGGGATTCTCTGTACACACAGATCTAAATACCGCCACAATATAGTGTGCCATAAAGGTCGTTTGCCAATACTGAAGCAAAGGGATCAATAAAATA
Organism: Dermolepida albohirtum; assembly: GCA_031893035.1. Taxonomy (NCBI): domain Eukaryota; kingdom Metazoa; phylum Arthropoda; class Insecta; order Coleoptera; family Scarabaeidae; genus Dermolepida; species Dermolepida albohirtum. The sequence goes on from JAVIWB010006777.1 coordinate 81,140, forward strand.
CGTTCGATTACGCAACTATCTTTAAAAGAGGAGTGAAATTCTTTGTTTTAGTCTATACATATAGTATACATATAGTTTTACCATTTGTCAAAATCTCAAAATATTTGTAAAAGTGATAAAAATAAACGAAAATATCATACAGATTTTTATCGAGTACTTCCAACCGCATTATGCATAACGCCGCTCTTGGACTTTATCGCGAAGTGTTATACGCTGTTCTATTTCGCTTAAAGCTATTACAACGTGTACTTTATCAGTGCTGCATGTGGTGGTTATAAATTTAGCTTCATTTGCATTGGAAATTCGCTGTTTTCTCCCAATATGAAATACGATACAGGTGCCAATAGATATTGCTATGAATGCACTGCGTTATATCCAGTCTAATTGTTCAAACATGTTAACATGTATTTTAGATAAAGCGATTATTTAGTTTTCGAAATTACCTAACACTAACAATAGGAAATTTTCTTTATATCGATTGAAACACGACTATAACAAGTACAATTATTACCATAAAGAGGTTGATCTTCTAAATCAGAATTTTTGCCCTATGTTTCTTGGTCGACATGTAACAACTTCAAACAAGAAAATATTTTACTATTTTTACTATTTTAGTGATATATTATATTTGGGCAGGTAGTCTTGTCGACAAACCAACCTCTCGCCTATTATATCAAGTCCTCTTAGAATTCCGTGTTACTGCAACATACCCAAATACATATTTTCGTCATTCTTTATGTTATTTAGACTTATTTTCCGATACTACCGCCACTAAAACACCGTCAAACCATAATATTACTCCCACCGTGTTTAACAATGTTCACTATACACTGATCCAACAGTCTTTGTCCGGTGGTGGACAAATTTTTATTACTATGAATTTCAATCTTCGACTCGTTTGATCATAGAACTTGTTTCCACTATTCACTTGTCTAGTTTTTATAAGTAAGTTACCCAGAAAGTTGCCTTCGTTTATGTTGGTCAAAAAAATGTGGCTTCTTGCAACTACTCGACCTTTCATTTCAGCTTCTGCTAAATGCCCTTTAACTATTGTTACGCCAATTGTTTTGCGATGATGAACATTAAATTCTGCGGTGATATCCGGAGCCATGGGTCGACATGCGTGATTCATTATGATGTACTCTTTTCGATAGCGATTTTTTAACACATAAAGCCTGAGTCGTGTTAAACTTTCACGCTATTTTAGTTAAATATTGTGTGAAGTTTTATTATGAAAATACTATTTGGGCTCCTGGAAAGCTTGAGGAAGATCTACTTTGTTTAGTGATGAGGCTCATTTCTGGCTTAAGAGGAGCAATCCGAAGAGGATCAAGAGGTGCCGTTATATCCAGACAAAACCACGATTTTGTGTAGTTTTTAAGCAAGTGGAATCATCAGTCCATATTTCGTCAACAATGAAGACGACCGCAACGTAACTGTGAATGGCGCCCGTTATCGCGCCATGATAATGGACTATTTGTTGCCTGAAATTGAAGCCTGTGATCTCGACGATATTTAGACGGTGCTACTTGCCAAAAAACTCGTGAAAGCATGGCTTAATTGAGAGCAGAACAGTTTCGTGAACATTTAATTTCACGTAATGCTTGTGCAATGGCCGCCTAAATCATATGATGTCGCACCTTTAGATTTTTCCCTTTGAAAGCTACGTCAAATCCAAAGTCTACATGGATAAACCATGGTTATTTTGTATGATAATAAAGAATACCCGATAAAATTAAAGTTTTTATTTTTTTTTTATTTTTGAAAAAACTACCTCCAAATAAATCACTCTTTACTTTAATATATTTGTCTTCACTTCTATTGCTATTCTTGGTTGTTCGCTGCGTTTCTACGATCGTAAAACTAACCAGTTTCTTCCATTCGCAACAGTTTGTAGTACACGATGTTATGAAATCTTTAATCGTCGCGCATATATACGTTGAATTGAAATTCATTCGGATTGTCTTGTGACAGAGTCTTGGGTGCTTTACCATATCGAAAACAGCTAATACGTTCAATTAAAAAAAGTTCTGACCAACTCTGTAAGAACTTCACGAAAATCAAGTTGTTAAGCTGAAATAACATTGACTTCTGTAATTGCGTCACTCAGTGCATCCAAAAAGACCGTCTCGGTTAACTTGAATAGATGTAAGAGGAATATAATTGGACAATAATTTTAGGAGAATCTCAAATCCTTACCACGTTTAGAGATATTTACCACTGCTTCTATTTTGTAGCATATAAAGAGGTAACACAGTGAGAGAGTCGCGTTAGTTATAATTACGGGAGCTTTAAATATCAATCCGGAAAGTTGACAGAGAGCGATCACAGTGATCTCGTCAGGGCCAAAAGATTCAGAAGGTTACATAAACAAACTACGGTATTTAGTGCAAGACGAAGGATCAATTGTAAACTGGGGAAAATTAAAATCTCCTATTAAAGGTAATTTTGATGGAGCCTGTCGTTAATTAACTTAATCATTTAAGGTTGAATTAACACAGCATTCTAGAAATAGAAAATTGCAAATACAAAAGTGATAAAAACAACTTCATCACTTCAAGTTGATACATAACTCCTCTCCACATCAAATTTCGTATTCTGTATACGTATTTCGACAACTAAGTTGTCATCATCAGCAGATAATTAAACAGTGTCGCACCTGGGAAACTAGAAGAGAGATGAGTTATGAATGATCAATCATAACCCATCTCTTTTCGACCTCTTGCACAATAGAGAAGGGAGTGTGCAATTAACACGTGCAGGTACTTTTCTTTTCCTTTTTTCTTTTTTCTTTTATCTTAGTTTAAGACTAGAATACAATTTTTTTTAACCTTACGTATGTGAAACGAATATACAGTGTGTGTGTTTTTGCTTTCAACGGTACGGATCGTGTACGCATTTGTTTCATGCGGGTGTTGCGCCGTAGTTTTCCAGGTGCGACACTGTTTAATTATCTGCTGATGATGAGAATTTAGTTGTCGAAATACGTATACAGAATACGAAAATTATTGTGGAAAGGGGGTTATATATCAACCTTAAGTGATTAAGTCTCCTATAAAAATAGATTTATCTAGCAAAGGAGGTGGAAGATTCCCACGAAAAGTTTTTAATATCATGGGAAATTTAAGGTAAGTTTATTAGTAAGACAGGGTTGAATATAAAACACAATTTATGCAGTTTTTATTTAACAGAATCTGTATTTACAAGCATTCTTCGTTTACTACTTCTTTTGCGTCTTAATAAACCATTACGTACTTTATATGTATGTGTGTAGGTCTAATCGATAGAGAGTACAAATTGTATCACTGCCACATCTTGTTCAACACGTTTGCTTAAATATGTAAATGTGTCGGCAGATATTTCGAATTTCATCACACGTACCATACACGCATACGTGCTCGCAAATAGACAAGGCCGAAATGATTGTATGTTATTCGCGATTGCGTGTGCGTGAAATGCTACAATACAGCCTACGGACGAGGGATTCGCAGTCTCCGGTCCGTGGGCCTGTCGAGCTCATGTAAGAAGTATGGAATAGCCCGGGACGATGGACTCGGTATGGAAGTAAATTGCAAATTTGAAATTCCGCTCGTTCCGGGTCTTTACTTTGACAAAGGGAGGACTGATTAGGTTTACAGTTAGCTTTACGTTCAATCTCCTCGCTCTCCCTACTAATACGGTCTATCCTACCGTATGTAGCCGGGGGGACGTTCCGAAATTCTTCTTTCCCTCACCGGGTTTCTCCACGATTCACCATCTATCTCTCTCCTTCTCTCGATCTTGCACGCTGAACAATTTGAGGGAATGTAGCCGGCGTCATTCTCGGCATAGGTAGCAAGCTGGCTGTCACATCGGACTAATTAAATCCAAAACTGATAGTGTTAGATGGTGTATAGCACATTAACCTATTTCGATTATGGAGTATGAATTCTAATAATTTTGTGTACAGTTGATGGAGAGAGTTTTCAATTGATTTCCTCACATAACTGCAGTTTTACAAGATTTACAGATAAGCTAAGTAAATATTCTCCGACAAATAACAGGTGGTTGCACTCAATGTAATGGGTGTTTCTTTGGGGCCGGAGAACTTTAAATTGATATCAAACACAGAAAAATGTTTTTAATATCCATGAAATTAGCTTTATTTAAAAGATAATTTTGTGACGTTAATGATTGAGTATGATTTCGGGTACGTGACCGCCGTAGCTGGCACGTATATAGCGTAATCTGGAGTTCCAATTTTCACATACTTTTTGCAGTAAATCGGGCTGTATTTCCAAGTGCTCAATTGTTTCAGGTTTATCAGCGTAGACATGTGATTTTACATATTTCCAGAGGAAATAATCTAATACCGTCTAATCTCACCAATGGGGAAACTAGTTAACAGGTCCATTTAATAATTATTCAAATGTTTCTTTCAATCAATTAATTGTATCGCGCGCTCTGTGTGGCATGTGGCGCCGTCCTGCTGAGACCACATGTCTGCAACATTAATGCCTTGCAAGTGAGGCACGAAAAAGTTGGTAATGACGTCTTTGTACCGTTCACCGTTGACTGTAACATTCTGACCATAATCGTTTTAAAAGACATATGGACTAATGATTCCATCGGCCCATAAAGCGCCCAATGCTCTGCAATAAAATTTCGAGGGAGAGTTATTTATGTAGAAGATTCTGTTTTTAATTCATTCATAGAAACGATACAAAGCGGATCTACAATCGAATTTATCTAGATTCTTAGAAAATGCGCCTACGAGTAAAATTTTCATTTTAGGAAGAAATTGTGAGCTGTAAATTGTTACAGTAGATAAAAAATGCCTAGAATAACATTACTAGGCAAAATAATTACTGAAACCGTTATTGTAAGTGATAGACGAAAGAGTGGACATCCAAAAAGTCTCAGTAAAGCTGATGCACAGTTTTTAAAAGTTACTTCCTTAAGAAATCGTAAGAAAGTTAGCACAGAACTAGCTCAATAGCATGTGCGAACATCTGGTACTTCGGTACATGCTTCAATAGTAAGGCGATACTTGCTCAGATCAGGCTTGAGGGGATGCGTGGCCGTGAGAAAACCCTTACTGCGACGAGGTAATAGAGGGAAACGATTAAAATGGGCCAGAGACCACAAATCTTGGGGATATAATGATTGGCGACAAGTACTATAGACTGACTAATCTAAATATCAATTATTTGGAGCGAACAGAGGCCAGTATGTTAGATGACGCCCTGATGAATCATTATTGGAAATGTGTTTACACACTACCATAAAGCATTAACAAGGCAATATCCAAGTTTGAGGTTGTATTTAGGCAGCAGGTATGGGTGAAATTGTCAAAATAGAGGGTAAATTAACTGGTGAGAAATACAGAACACTATTAGAGGAACATGCCATACCATCAGGGCAGCGACTTATTGGCAATAATTTCATTCCACAGCAAGATAATGATCCCAAGCATATCTCAAAACCTGTGAAAACTTATTTAACATAGCAGGAAGCAAATGGGTTATTACAGACTACGATATGGCCACCTCAAAGTCCTGACTTAAACATTATTGAGCATGTGTGGCATTATCTTGACAGAAAAAAGTGTAAAAGGGGGCCAAAGAACAAAAATGAACCCGATCATACTACAGGAAGAGTGATACAATATTCCTGAAAACTTCATTAATTCATTAATGGAAAGCCTACCAAGAAGAATGCAGGATACCATAAAAAATTTATGTTTAAATAATTGATATATATTCGTTTTTATACATTAAAAAAAATTTTAGCTTGTGTAAGATTATTGTTTATCCTTTTATAATAGTTTCTTGAAAAATTCCAAGAAGGTGCTTCTTTCTTTTGCACATTACTGTATATATGTAAGTTACTGCAGTATGTTTGTCTCAAAAAGAACTTATTTAAAACAACTTAGTTTAAATCGTCATTTACATCGTATATGTAATAACGAAAATGTTAACAAAAATTCCTGTTCATCGCGCGAAACTCTATCCGCGATCTCATTCTCTCCGAAAATATGCTATCACCATTAGACTACGGAGACAGTGAAGCAGTTAAAAAATGTTTAGTTTAGCATTTGTAAAAGTGCATAATTATATGCGATTAATAACTTACAGGTAGTTTTTATTTAATAACTAAGTAATAATGAATTTATTTTACAGTCTATGTACATAATTACTTTCGGTCATTATCGCCATTTTGTGCAACACATTTTTCCAAACTCTGAGTCCAATATACTCAAAATTACCGTTTGCAGCTTAGAACTACTTCATATTCTCACTACTCACACAATGACATTGCTGGAGACCTTATATTTCAATCCACTATGGTATCTATCTATCGCTGGTCCAGATATATCGGACTGACAGAGAAGTAAACAGTTTCAAACCGCAAGAATCGTTTCTTTATTTTCATTCCACGGACATTTTAGTTCATTCACGTAGTACAAGAATTGATTAAAAGAAATTTCAGCATGTCAACTACATAAAACTGCTAATTAGAAATCGATTTCAAGTAAAATCAATTTTGGCTTTCGTTTATAAAAAAAATTCCGCCCACAATAAACACATTAAAATTAAAATAACTTCACGTGGATCTAGTCGGAGTCTCCTAAAATCCATAATTTAATCCATCAGCAACGAATATCTCATAAATTGCATCGTCACGTTATGTTGATGAAAACGTACGAAAATTGCTTTGTCAATCTTTGTAATGAATTTGTGTTTTACTCCCGAAACAGTAAATTGAATTCGTCTACGTCATTTACCTTTAATTTACATTATTACATGTACTTACGCCGTTCTAATAGGTAAGTCAATTAACCATAGTAGTTGGCTGCGTGGTATAAAACAAATATGCAAATTTTGTCTTGTTTCACGTGAATTTATATTTGTAATTAAATGTCATATATGGTTAATTACTACTCCGTGATTAAAAAAAAATTCGTGTTAAAAAATTGTTTTTCTATTAATTTAAATCGTGTAATGTAAAAAGAGAAAACGTAGAATTCTAGAAATAAAAATGACAAATACAAAAGTGATAAAAACAAATTAATCACTTAAGGTTGATATATAACCCCTTTCCACATTAATTTTCGTATTCTGTATACGCATTTCGACAACTAAGTTGTCGGTGTGCGTTCTGGCTTTTGACGGTACAGATCGTGTACGGAATTTGTTTCGTGCAGGTTTTTGCCGTAGTTTTCCAGTTGCGACACTGTTTAACTATCTGCTGATGATAACAACTTAGTTGTCGAAGTATATATGCAGAATACGAAAATTAAAGTGACAAGTTATATACAACCTTAAACGATTAAGTTAATCAGCCACAGGCTCCATCAAAAATTACCTGATGAAAGTAAATTAATTGAAATATGAATGTTAAAAACTTAATAATCTTAAATTAAAATATTTTATTTTTATTTGGAATGTATATTATGCGTTTTATGTATGTAAAAATGTTAAAGGAAGGTATTATTATGGCAATGATTTAATTTTGAAAAGACGAATTGAATGAAGGAAAGGCGTAAGTCGAAATAAAGAAATGAAAATATCTACTACAAAATAAAATATAATGCTTTAAACCTGCATACATGCTGAATTTAAACACATATTTGTATATATATCGACTATTTTGGAAAAAATAGAATATTTGTGTATGGAAGTTTAAATGTAAGTATTAAAATCATTAAAGGAAAATGTTATGAATGAATGGATCTTAAAGAGATAAATCGAATAAATAAAACGCTGTCAGACACCCCTCTCTATACTAGAGGCTAGTGTAGATCGTGGCATCACAAGCACATACTGTTTACCTTTATAAAGTTGTAAGGAAAAAAAATTACGATCCTGTGCTACTTCCAGAGAGGAACTAGTCAGTGAACTCAAAGGGCATGGGGGACTTATGTATCAAAGTTCTTAAGGAGCGCCACAGCATTTAATCCCTAGAAGTATCCTTGCTAATACTGAAGCATTTAGATCCACTATGTGCTAATGACAAAATAACAAAAATACCAAATAAAAAGAGTAAAATAGAACTCTAAAGTGAAATAGGAAGAAAACTCGTAAACACTGGCTAACCGTTAACTCATTTACTAACAAAAACAAGCCACGATCTATTGGCTCAGGAAAAAAAAGAGGGCAGAAACAGTTCTGGTACTGCAAATAGCTTAGAAGGACGGCGTTATGGAAAAAACTCAAGTGCACGAATGGCTTTATAATTTCAAAAGGTGCATTGTCAATTGATGACAAATCCCGTTCTGGACGCCCTTCAACTTCCAGAACGGATGGAAATGTCGAAAAAGTTCATACAATTGTGCTTGAAGACCGATGACGAATTTGAAGCAATTGTGGCGTTATCTGGAGTAACTTGGGGTTCAGTGCAGCGAATTTTTTCGAGAGAATTGGATATGACAAGAGTCGTTGCGAAGTTCATACTCCGAGTACGTCAGTTCTTGGCTAAAGGCAGCATGAATCCTTTGCCTCACGCCCCCTACTCACTTGATAGTGCGACATTTTTGTTTTTACGAATGAAAAGATACATGAAAGGATATCGTTTAAATGACGCGGAAGAGGTGAAGAAAAAACGACACATCAGCTCGCGGCCATACAGAAACAGGAGTTAGAACAATGTTTCCAACAATCAATTAGACAAATGTGTAAAATTAAATGAAAAGTAAAGATGTTTCAAATATCGCGGTTTTTTTAAAAAATAAATAAAACACATAATTTACATTCACTTTCAAAAAATTTTTATTGGTAATTGAAGTATCAGTTATGACATTTATATGCGAAAAATAATATCTGCCAAATAGCCTCCTTTTGCAGCTCCACAGACGTCCACTCTTTTGTTAAAATTTTCAATGACATTTTGACATAATTGAGGCTCTATCTCACCAATGGCACGAATAATTTCATCTTTCAAAGCAGGAATTGATTGTGGATTGTTTTGATAAACTTGACTTTTCACATAACCCCAAAGAAAATAGTCTAACGGTGTCAAATCACATGATCTTGGTAGCCGACTAACATCACCGTTCCTTGAGATTACACATCCAGCGAAATTTTTCTCTCAATAAATCAATTGATTCGTGTGCAAAGTGAGGTGTAGCGCCATCCTGTTGAAACCACATATGTATCCTCTAGATCAATATTCATTAATTCAGGCCACAAAAATTCGGTTATCATCCGACGATATTGATCATCATTGACAGTTACAGCTTCACCAGTAGCATTTTCAAAGAAATAAGGTCCAACTACACCACCTGACCAAAATGCACACCGAACAGTAACTCGTTTAGGATGCATAGGTTTCTCATGAATAATTCGTGGATTTTCCTCACCCCAGATGTGTCAATTTTGTTTATTAACATAGCCACCAAGTTCAAAATGTGTCTCATCGGAAAACATTATTTTTTGAGAAAAATCAGCTGGTTGTTCATCGATGAAATTGACAAATAAACGACGTTTTAAATGATCTAATCACTTCAGTTTCTGTGTTATTTGAACCGTATGTGCCTTCAGAGCTAAATCCCTTTGTAAAATACGCCATGTTGTTGATCCACTAAGTCCAAGTTGTTGTAAACGTCGTCTAATGGACATTTCAGGATCTTCAGCAACACTGTCATGAATCAAACCAATATTTTCTTGTGAACGACCACTACGACTGTATTTTTCACTTTTTTGATCTTCCGCGGAAATTTTTTAATAATTCGACCAATAGTGCTTTCACATGGACGATTATGTAAACCATAAAATTCACGTAATTTTCTAAAAGCCCTTTTCACAGAACACTGGTTTTCATAAAATAGTTCAACAAGTTGAACGCATTGTTGTACCGTGTACGAAGCCATTTTTATAAATGTCATACATCACACTTTTTAGATGCCTACATACCTAGGCAAATTCAGTGCGTCGTCTATATTTTATTTATTTTTAAAAAAAACGCGCAATTTGAAACATCCTTTATTATAGTTAACAAACAAGGAAATGGTACTGCAAATAAAATTTATTTGAATGGAGATCTTAAGAATTGAAAATATTGATGAAATAAATCTTATTAGCAAGCAAGGTCGTTTGGCTTATATGTATGCCGAACGATATTTTGATTCATCATTCCCAGTTATCAATACACGACACATATACAATAGATTGTTAACGTTTTTGTAGAGTTTTGTTGAAAGAAATTGTTCAGCTTTCTGGACAATAATGATGTGTAAACAATTACGAACAATTAATAATTACTTCATTTATTTCAGTTGCTTTCTTTGTATAATGAGAAAGAATCGCGTGTGATTCCTTACTCCTACTCCTACCTCCCATTCATTTTTTCTTTTTTTTTTAATAAGATAGATTACTATTCTATTGCTTCGCGCTAATTCAATCCCCAGGGCAACGACTCCCTACCACTTAATCAAGCTTTGTTTTCGCCCAGCAAGACAACAAAAAAGAAATTAAATCCAGATTAATAACACCTTAGAAATACATATTATCTATATTTTATTTATTCTTAAAAATAAAAACCGCGCAATTTGAAATACCCTTTATATTGAAGGTGTTAAGGTCGTTTTGTAAAAAAGAATAAAATATAGGTTTCTATAAAGAAATTCCGGTTATTTATGGGCATCCCCTGGTATGTATGTCACATAGCTTTGTTTATAGTAAAATGTAACTGTACGACACCATTACGTAATCTTCAAGCAAAGCTCTTATTTATATTACATTTATTAAAGTTTCTAAAGGACATTTATATTAACAATATAATTGTAGTATGATAATAAATAACAGCAAATTCGTGAATTAACCCAATCCATTCACAGTACATTCTCGCCAGAACAAAATATGTAAATTTAATTAAAAGTTAATTCTTGGGTTAGGCAATTCAACTAATGTAATTTTGTGATCTTTAACTGTGCCACTATTAACGCGACGTTTCTTGTCTCCCTGTTGTGTTACCCTACTATGTAAGTACAACAGCTTCTCGTCATGCAAATTAAACATCGCGCTCAGGAAGAACAAGCAGTCTCTCAATGTTTTAAATACAAATTCATCCATTTATTTAATTGGTTAAGTTCGGAGTTTAAATTCGCATAAACCTTTGCACGAAACGATAAACAATAAAAGTTATATGTTTTAATAATGACACTTCAAAGTTTTCGGAGTGCGTCGGAAATACGTAATAACCAATTTAGTTAAAACTTTGAACGCTTAATACTTAAGAGTCGTTGTTGACAGACAAATTACTAAAACATCCGTAAGGTGGCCAATTCCTTTTCTTTGCTCCATTTCTTTTTTATTAGAAAAACGAGACAACTCAATTTGTTTTAAAAAAAAATAGCATTGAATATATTTTTCTTTTATCAACTGATTTCCTTAATTCGTTTTAACTTGCTGTCCCCACAAGAGAATACGTCATAAAATTAGTCTTTTTGGTTTGTGACAATTGTGAGTATTTATGACATCTTTTTATAATCTCTCGATTCATATTCCAGTAAAGTTATTGTACACCACAAACTCGTCTTTAAAATATAAGCCATTAATAAATTTCAATAGCATATTTCTTGCAGAATATTTCGATCATCAATTCTCTGAAAGCAATTAGCAGCAGAGTGTTTCACAGAACGGGATATCGGTGTTTAACTGCAGACTTAGATAACATCCACTAATGATAAGCATTTTGCAGAAACTGTTCTTATTCCATCTGACTCGTCGATTCTCAAACAGAGGACGAAGATAACTGATGGCGACAATTTTCAAGTAGCTTGGATACGCAGTGATTTTGTGAGCGAAGTTGAAGTTCACTACACGCTGGTAATTCGGACGAAAATGATGTACGAGTAAGTGCATTGAAAGAAAAAAAAACAGCTAAACTCAACCCGAAAAGCAAAGAACTATATATACTCAAATATGAAGAAATAACGTACTGAATATTGGAATGCCAGAAACAATTTTCTTCGAAGATAGGCTTGATCGTTTGAAAGAGTTGAAAACATTCACGCCGATAAATTAGCAGAGCATATCCTATAGGAATCTAAACGATAATGAATTCACAAAATAATCACACATTTTCTCTCACGCAAGAGGATATAGAAATGTTCGTAGACATGTAGGTATTGTTTGACTACCATGCATATGATTTTATTGGAATAAAAGGAGAAGCAAACTACAAACTAAGATGCGACTATTGGAAGAGTAAACAGCGAACAAACACGTAGATCGATGAAACAAAGGCTTACAAATCGTCAGAGCAGTACACGAACCAAAATAATCAGCGGTTACAAAATATGTTCACGAGAAGGGATACACGGTGAACTTTGAAGAAACCGAACCATTAGTAACTACGAAACACTACCATCGGAGGTTCATCAGAGAAGCCGTAGAGTTAAAAAAGCATTTAATTGAACCATGAGTCGGTTATAGACTCACCGACACTTGAAAGAAACTACTAGGATAATTCATCGCATTAGTGAACCAAAAACATATAATGGGTGTTTTTTAAGCTGCATGAGAACTCTTTATACTGATAACTATAGTTTGACAGCTGATAATGTCAAACTGTGTAGACATTTATGTTCAGTAAGGTTTGTCAAGTCATCATGAATCATTTAACGCAAGAACGACGATTCCAAATTGTGGAAATTTACTTTGAGAAAAATAAATCTGTTCGCGAAGTTTATAGAGCACTTCGTCCATTTTACGGTTAACATAACGGCCTAGTGAGCAAGCAATTCGTGATCGTTTTCGCACTAATTTTACTCTTCTCAGTTCAAAACAATCAACAAGACAAAGAGATGTGCATACCGAAGAGAATATTGCTGCTGTAACGCGAAGTATTGAAGAAGACGCCGAAATGTCGAATTCGTCGTCGTTCTCCACTTGTTGGCCTTTGTCCTTCGACTACGTGGAAAATTTTACGTAAGGGTCTTGGCTTACGTGCCTATAAAATACAGCTCGTGCAAGAATTGAAGCCAAACGACCATCGTTTGCGTCGTATTTTTGCTGATTGGGCTTATTTGAAACTGGGCGAAAATGAGCATTTTTATCAAGGAATTGTGTTTAGTGTTAAAGCTCATTTCTGGTTAAATGGCTACATAAATAAGCAAAATTGCCGTATTTGAAGCGAAGACAATCCTCAAGCCGTTAACGAATCATCATTACATCCATTAAAATTGACTGTTTGGTGCGGTACTTATTTCTTTCGAAATGAGGAAGGAGCTGCCGTTACGGTGAATAGCGAGCACTGTCGAGCCATGCTGACTGAATTTTTGTTTCCAAAAATTAATCAGCTAAACATCGACGACATTGGGTACCAATAAGACGGCGCAACTTGGCGCGCTTAACAATCGATTTATTGCAAAATCAATTTGGTGACAAATTTATTGCCAGAAGTTGTCCTGTTTACTGGCCCCCTCGTTCGTACGATTTAACGCCTCTTGATTACCCTTGATGGGGCTATGTTAAGTCATTGGTTTATGCTGACAAACCAGCAACTCTTGAAACATTGGAAGCCAATATTCAAGCCACCACTGATACCATACGGCCAGATTTATTGGAAAAAGCAGTCAGAAATTGGACTGATCGAATGGATCATGTAACTCGTAGCCGCGGTGGACATATGCCGGAAATCATATCTAAAAAATAAATGCCATGAAATTATCTACCAGATTGTAATAAAAAAATTTTATTCCAACAATATTTCTGTCTTGTATTATCATTTTAAATTCTCAAGCTCTTAAAAAAATAGCCTAGAACCCCATCCTATTACTAGAATCAGATCTAGTAATAGATCGTGAAGAAGGTAGTAAAGTGCCAAACGTCGATGGAAACCACGACAATACGGATACCACGAGAAGATTAAACACATACGAAAATATCAAGTTTCGAAAGACGAAAAGAAAAACACACTGTAAAGGTGGATCAACAACTCCTACTGTAAACAGAGCACAATTGAAGATATTCAATGTTATTATTTCCTATCAATATGCTTCGGCATTGTAAACAGATGGCATATATTCTAAAATATATATGCATATATTTTTCGATCATCAGAGTGTACTGCGTTCATTGTATATGTATTGCAATATTTGAAATCGTTCGCTACAGAAGTAAACTTTATGCAAGCGTAGAGTAAAATACAAAGAGCGATAGAATATAAATAGGTGAAATTGTGAACGTACAATATCTTGTAATTAAATTATCCCACACTACAATTTTAGAGTTTTAACCAAATGAAATCCAAACACATGAAATTTAAAACGGATACTTCTGTATTACTTATGGTAATATAGACTTGAACACATGTATTTACGATTATAAGGTGTATTTATTTCAATACATGGTGAAACCTCCCTTGCCTTAACTGCTTGAACTCGATTCAGGATCCTGTCGATACAGGCTTTTAGGTGTCACGTAATTTTCTCTTTTCTTTCCGGGCTCTATCGATATTTTCCGTTAAAACGTTTAAATTGTTTTTTGAGGACGAGTAGATAGATTTAGGAACATTCCAAACATTCTCGATTGGGTTGAAGGACGATGAATTTCCAAGCCAGGACAATAGTGGTATATCGAAATAGCGAAAAATATTTTGGTCAAATTTCTCCCTTGCATAAACATAAAAGAATTTTCCTTTGCACCTAGTGAAGTAATAAAGGGCACCAGAACAGATTTTATTACACTTTTGTATTGATGTTTTATTGTCCTTTCTACAAAGTACAGAAGTACTGTTCTAGTCTCGTAATACATGTTTAGCACTTTGCGCGACCTTTCTATAACGTGGAAAATGTTCGTCTCAGAAATTTAATCTCTAACCGCTGTGAGTCATGACTCATCACTGAATAATAATACAATATATGGAAACAATTTCAGAATGTTTGTGATATTTTTGATAAAGACCTTTCTCTATTCCCCAACAGTAAAGTGTTTATTCATTTTGACCCACTGCAGATGCTTTTTCTTCATTGTTTCAGTTAAACGCGGTTTTTCTTACAGATCAGCGGCATTTTAAACCTACAGCGTAAAACCAAGTTCCCGAGACCATTATATTAAGAAGACTACGTGTACAGAACATTTAATAACTCTGATAGAAACTTGGCTGCTTTGCAAAGAAACGTTAATAATTTTTCTATCCTTCCTTTCGGTGGTTTTGCGTGGCCGTTGACAATGTTGTCGACCACTTGGTGTTGAGGGTAAATTTTCTTTGATTCATGTTTTCTAGCAACTTCGTGTTGAAAATAGACGCCAGTTCCTATTAAAGTTTCTATTCCAATTTCTTTACTATTTGTTATATCTTTCGTTCGTTATAAAAGCATAAAATATAGAAGTAGCACACCACCAATCTAACTATAGGACACGAAATTAGGAACGGTAAATACATGATCATAAACACACTCTTCGAGGATTCTAACAATTCTGAATTAATTTTATTTTCACAAACGCATTATACCACCTTCCCCTTGCTAGAAAGTAGTGATAGAGTAAAGGCAGGTAAATATCATTTCGGTTAGGGATTAGCGACTCCGAAACTTAATACTGTGAATAAAGTAATATATAAGACATTTCGGCCATTTGTAATATGATATGTCATTTGTTTTTCATTGTACTCAGTAGTGTTTACAATTTCATCATGGAGAGATATACGCAAGAACAACGTTTACAAATTATTCAGTTTTATTATCGAAATAATCGTTCTCCAATTGCAACTTTTCGTGCGCTTTTGCCATTTTATGGTCGTAATAATCGTCCAAGTGTGCTCGCTATGCGTCGAATTGTTAAAAATTTTGAGGTTACATTTTCTTTACAAAGAACCGCTCGAAGTAATGCAAAATTGCTGCCGTTCAGGCAAGTGTTACTGAAGACCGTAATTTGTCAATTCCAAGACGTTCTCAACAATTGCGACTGTCTCAAACCACAATCTGGCGGATATTGAGAAAGGATTTGGGTTTGCATCCCTATAAAATTATTCTCACTCAAGAACTGAAGCCATTGGACCACCGTAAACGTCGTGAATTTGCTGATTTTGCCTTGGAACAACTTGAAAACGATAACGATTTTTTTAAGAAAATCATCTTCTCTGATGAGGCTCACTTTCATCTGGATGGTGTGGTAAATAAACAAAACTGTCGATTCTGGTGCGAATTTATGAAAAACCATTACATTCGCCTAAATTGACAGTTTGGTGTGGTTTTTGGTATGGTGGAATCATCGGTCCGTACTTCTTTCAAAATGAAGCTGGTAACACCGTTACTGTCAATGGAGTCAACTTTTTATGGCCGACATTGGAGAAATTGATCTTGACAACATTTGGTTCCAACAAGACGGGGCTACGTGCCACACAACAAATGCAACAATAGAATTATTGCGAGAAAAGTTTGGAGATTCGATTATTTCAAGAAATTGTGATATTGAATGGCCTCCAAGAAGTTGTGATTTAACATCATTAGACTATTTCTTGTGGGGTTATTTGAAGTCATTGGTCTATTGAAATAAACCAGACTCTCTTCAAGCTTTACAAGTCAATATTGAACGTGCGACATACGACTAAATTTAGTGGAAAGAATGCTCGAAAATTGGGTTCATCGAATTCGTTCCTGCACAAGAAGTCGTGGAGGCCATTTGAATGACGTTTTGTTTAGAACTTAATTGTATCGATTGTACTTCACATTAAATAAAAAACTTTTGAATTTTCTTAACAATAAGTGGGTTTTTTTTAAAGAAATCATATCACTCTTATTGGAAAACCTTGTGTATATATATATATATATATATATACAAGGTTCAATAAACCAGTTTTCATTAAAATTTACATACAATGTATGTATATTTCAAATATATCATTCATCGAAACAGAGACCTAGCTTAATGTAACTACCAGATATTATATTTTTATTCTGCTATTTTTATTAGAAATTCGAATTCGGTTTGTTATTAATCGAATAATTTCGTAGCACTGACTATAAATTTCGCGTAAAAGTTTAACGCACCTCTTATATTTAACATTCATTAAGTCGACGGAAACATAAACTATAACGAAAGTTGAAAATTGAAGCCCAATTAAAAACGGAATTTATTTTTGCAATTTTAGCTCTTACAAAACAAAAGTGCAAGCACATGCATCGCTGCGGCAAGCAATAAATCCAAATTATAAACGTTGTAAGAAGCAGGGACTTGTCGATTAGTCGAACGTTTATGAATCTTCAGCGACTTCGAAGTATGCCCGCGTAAAATTTCGATCCTCACGTAATTCCCATTTCAGAACACATTCGTCGCTTCGGGTGCTCTCTTCCGACCTGAAATAGTTTTGCGGTTTTTCGGAGGGACCGATTTAAAAAAAAAAAAAAAAACAAAGTAAAAAGCGAGCGAGCGAAGGAGTATTTTTTTTTCCTGGGAAACTAATACAGAAAGCTTTCAGAAGTTTCGCTATTGAGACAAATTGGTTATTAGCGTTGTTTGTGTGCATGTATTCACGCCAGTGTGTGTATTTTACCTACATAGGCTTTTCGTTTATCGTCTGTCCCTTTCTTATAAATTTTATTATTCGGAGGCGAATTGCAGCAGGACTCAGCGCATGGGCAATGGTTCGTTCGCAGTTAACACAGAAAGAGAGGATTCGCAGTGCGAGTTTTGGCGTTGGCCTGTGTGAGTCTCGCTGTCATAAACATATCACCCACCCCCTCTACTTTTATAACTGAATAATTAATACCATCGACGGACGAAAAGTCACAACGAATTCGGGTCTTTGGGGCCCTCCGCGCTGTGATTGTGAGGTGTACACGAACTGACTTGAAACTTGTTTGCGAAAACTTTGACGTAAATATATATAAAAGTGCGAAACAATAATAGGGGATAATATTGTAAACTTTTAAATTGATTTTAAAGTATTTACGGGATCGCTCAGACTTTTAAGAAGTTAACGATTCAGTTTTTGATTGAGTGACAAATTTAAATACTTTCAAAAGAAATCTAACTTGATTTGCGGTTAAAAAAAAGAGGATTTCCATGTTGTAGTTGGTATAACTTATTGAAGAGGTACACATTTATATGACTATATTTAATATTAAGTATTTAATATATTTTTCGGAGCGTTGTCGAGGTGTTATTGGATACACGTGACGTAAAAAAAATTTTTTAATTTTTAAATATACAAATAGGACGTTTTTAAAATTAAAATTTGGTACCTTTTTAAAATTCTTAAGTCTATAATAATAAAAAATAATTTTAAAAAATTTTAAAAATATTCCTTCTCCCAATTTTGTTCGTCAAAATATTTTTTGCGTATGTTTACTATTTAAAAAAAAATTCTATCTAGTAAATGCGCTTCAAAATATTTAAACATCCTTAAAAAATAATTTTAGGACAAACGCTAGGAGCATTTTCAAAAGTTTTTAAAACTATAAAAAAATAAATTTTTTTTTAATTAATTTAATTAAATAATAAATTATTTTTTTTAAATTTAATTTAAAATTTAAATATCGATGTGACATTTTCCAATACAAATTTTCACAGAATTATTAAAAATTACTCTTTCCAAATATTACTTAATATTACTAATTGTTATGTGTATCAAAAGATCTACAATTTAATACTTACAAATGCATTTTAGAAATTTTAGAAAACAATATTTATATAAAAACATACATTTTCAAACTTTAACAAACTACTTAATAAAAATATTGTGGGGTAACTTTTTTTTAAAAAAATACATCTGAATATACATTAAAGGCCATTTTAATTTAAATTTCAAGGAAAAAAACACCGCCAGGTGGTATCTTAGGGCACAAAATTTGTGGAACATTAACCTACCCCACGGGAAATAATTCCAGCAAAAATTAATTTATTTAAAATTCTGTAATATTTAGAACTACCAAAATTTAGACAAAATAGGTGTATTATTCAGAAATAAAAGATTTATCGTTTTTATTATTTCAAAATACCCATTATTTTTATTTATTTAATTTTAAAGAGTATTATAAAATTTTCCTTAGTGAATCTTAGAATTTTATTTTCCAAAATAATCTTTTCCTATAGTTATTATTTTTAAAAAATTTAAAATAGTCAATACACTTCAAATGTTTAAATATCCTAAAAGAAAATTATTTTAGAACTACCATTAGGAATATTTTGAAAAGCTTGTTTATTTTTTATGATTATAATTTAAAATTTAAACATCGATGTGACCCATTATTCAACAATAAAAATTTTCACAGAACTGTTATAAATTATGCTCTCTAAATATTATTTAATATTACTTGTAGTTATGGATATAACAAAATCTATGTATTTCTTACATTAAGGCATAATTCTCCCCACCCCCAAAATTCCGGAATATTTCTGTCATATGTAATGCAAATTATTAAATTAAATAATTTTAATTCTAAGTTGTTTTATTAACTTTTTGAAAAAATGTATTTATTAATTTCAATTTTTAATTTTTTAGAAAATATATATAAATATATCTACTAAAAAAAAGGAAGTTCAGTAGTAGCATTGGAAACATTTTCAAAAAAATTTATTTTTTTATAGTTATAACCTTAGTTTAAAATTTAAATATTTATATATTATACATTTTTTAATAATTTTGAAAAAATTATTAAAAATTACACTTTCTAAATATTATTTTATATTATTAATTGTTAGATATATGAAGAAAACTAGATTTAAGTATGTACACATGCAAACGACTTTTAGAAATTTAAAAAACAATATTTTATATAAAAATGTAAATTTTGAAACTTTTATTAAAACACGTCTAGATATGTTTGTAAGCACATCCATTAAATATACACACTAAAACCTAACATTAGGAATATTTTCAAGCTCTCACTATTTCCTTATGGTTATAACCTCATTTTAAAATTTAAATACCTATTTTATATATTATTCTTCAATATAAATATTCGTAAACACCACATAAACAAAATATTGACAGTCCGAGCATGTCTACGATTCATACCATATTAGTGATTTTTATACGAGAAAATATAATAATGCCCGTAATATACAAATAATTCTTTTGTTTGATTTTGTCTATTCCTCATATATATATATATATATGTGTGTGTGTGTGTGTGTGTGTGTGTGTGTGTGTGTGTGTGCGTGTATAGATATATACATATATAATAATTGTATTCATTAATAATTAAGTAGAATTTCTAATTAATTTATAAGATAACTATTCTGATAATATAATACTATTTTATGCACAATGTATACATAAATATATGCTTTTGTGTAAATGTAATTATTATATATACATATATATATATATATATATATAATCCAAATCAATGAATTTCGTCGGGTATTCGGTCAATTGTTAAGAAAATTAAAAAATTAAAAAACAATCATTTGTTTTATCCTCTATATTTCGCTATAAATTTATAGCTTCCTCAGGAGTTCTAAAAAACAATAACATGTACAATATTTTAATCATGCTCACAATTATTATCTTTTTATTACAAAAACTAGATTAATTTAAAAATTCTTTAAAAAACATTAAAATGTGGTTTGTCATACTAAATACTAATAAATAAAGTTATAAACTATTATACTAGCGTCAGTGGTAAGTAAAGGTCAGAGCATGTTACACAAATAATTTACATTTGAAACTAAATCATTTTACGTGTGAAATCCTAAAAAAGGGGAAACGTTTTTTTCTTTTTTTCTGAAAAGTGCTAGATTTTAAGAGAACTGATATACGAGGTGCATAACAAAAACAAAAAATATATGAATGTGGTGAAGAATTGATCCGTGTGACACTGATTTTCATTCTATTAAATTGCAATAGATAGTACTTAATTGGTTGATATCAGATTTATAATTAATAGTGTTAGGATGTTTACAGATGTGAGCCATTTCCAAGAAAATTCTTTTCTTGTAATTACTCTCTATCTCTAAAATGACCGGATTATTAAAATCGAAATTGTGATCATTATTTTTGACATGTGTGGCCAAGGTACACGAGTTCTTACCTAGTTCGCAATCACTTATGTACTGTGTCACCCTTTGTTTTATTGATTGTGATGTGTGACCTATGTAACATCCAGAGCAGTCTTTGCAAGATAGTCTATACACTACATTCGACTTTGACCACAAGGGAATTTTATCTTTGACTTTTGTAAAGATATCTTTAATTTTTTTAACATTGTATTTCACTATTCTGCTAGAGATATTGGTGCTACTTAATATTTTAATTAACAGATTAGTCAATGGCTCAACATATGGTAACTTTTTGTATTTAGTTTCTGAATGTAACTTATCATCTTGCGGTCCATCATAAAAATTGTTGTTTTTACTAAATATCAAGTGTTTTAGTAGAGGTTTAGGATAACCGTTGTTGATGAAAATTTTTAATAAATGGTTCAAGTTTTCTTTTGTGAATTCTGGATCCGAGATGTGAAGGATTCGGTTTCTCATGGATATTATAGTATTAAATTTTTGGGAATTGGGATGGTGAGAACGATAATTAATGAATCTGCCAGAAGCCGTGGGTTTTTGATACCAGTTCAATTTAATTCTATATATATACAACAAAATAAAAAGCTTTGCCACAAAAATCGTCGAATTACTTTAGATTTTAAATTTGTAGAATAAGTTTGACTATAACTTGACTATAAACTGGCATTAACTTTAAAAAATCAGAAGGTACGTCGCCAAAACTTTTACTTAAAATATTAAATTTCGGAATTAAAATTCGGTTAATCTGGTACGCAGACTTCCGCGGTCGTGGTCCATACTATCTTCTTTTGGGCTTCCGGGCTGGAACCGCGTCACTGATATAACTGCTACTGCTCAACTACTACTACAGTTTGTTGCACTGAAAGAGTTTCAGTGCAATAAACAGTTGTAGTAAAAAAAATTCAACTCAGATCTTTCTTACTATTTCGAATAACTCTCCAAATATTTTGGACCGAAATTTTCAACATAAATTTTAATAATGTGCAAAAAAAAATTACTTTCTCTGTCCCGAAATACCCGTCACATTTACCCTGTACTTTTTATCACACAGGAATTTCCACATTTGTAAATAACTAGCAATCTTAATTATCGAATGTGACTTTCCATTGGACATGTGTTTCTACCAAGTTTGAACACACTTTCCATTGCTACATATACTACAACGTGCACTCTTAACAGTTATAGTAAAAATGCAGATAGACTTTTCCTGATGTGTTTTTTAAGTTTATATCGGTATTTTGTTTATTTTTTTACGATTTAGCAGCTGCACGAGTTATGTTTTATTTATGAGATTTATTATTTTTCTGTAAGTGGGTATTATACCTATTGAACAATACATGCAAAGTATAATTATTATTGCTATTATTATTATTATTATTATTATTATCAGTTTAACTACCATACGAAAATTCCTGGACGAAAATTACATAATTAATGACACCTTCCATGAAAGTCTACGAAATTTCCGCATATTAGAACATCGCACAATGCAATAACCATAAAATAATGAAAAAAATCATGCATTATTAACAAAATGAAGAACGCGTTAAAATTAATTAATTCCATTGAGGGCTTGCGAAAATAGCGTGATGTAGTGCTACTTCAACCGTATTAGAATAACTCAAGACTAAATCTGGAAGATATTTATGGAACTATGCCCCTGACATGCAAAGGTAAATGTCGACAACTGAAACTGATGGACTAACTTGATGCGGCTTCAGAAAATTAATAAGAGATTGGAAATATCATTTATGTTTGAAATATTTATTACTTGTAGATACAATTACATTATCTTAAAATTAATGACGAACGTTATCCGACTAAACAAGAATATATGTGCGACAATATTGTATATGAGTGGAATGGAAGTAGGTGACGGTTAAATTATTAATAAAGCTAACATTTTTTTTCTTGCTATAATTGAAAGGATACAAATTTCAACAAGAGGCCTTTCACGAACAAAATTAATTTTAAATATTGGGTTGGCAACTTAGTAAATACTTTCGGTTTTGTAGTATAAAATAAAACACTTTTTTTTTAAACAAAGAATAGTTTTTAATCAATTATATATTTTCCATTTTGCTCAATGACCTTTTGCCATCTTTCTTTCAGCTGCATGATTCCGCGCTCATAAAATTTCTGGTCCTTATCAGCAAAAAACTGAACCAGGTGCGAGTGAAGGTTATCGTCATTTGTGAAAGTTTTACCATTCAAAGAATTCTGCAAGATCTGCTAGATCAGGGCTGTATGGGGGATGTGGCATCACTTCCCAGTCAAGCTTCAATAGTTTCCCACGAATTGCCAAAGATGTGTGAGGCCTTACATTATCTTGGAAAACTACACCTTTCCGATTTGACAATTCTGGCCATTTTTCTTTGATTGCTTCATCCAGTTTTATTAATTGTTGACAGTAAACATCAGAATTGATCGTTTGGTTCCTTGGAGCAGCTCAAAAAACACGATACTTTTGTAATCCTACCAAACTGACAGCATGATCTTTTTTGGATGCCATTCAGCTTTCGATGTGGTTTGAGCTGGTTTATCGTGTTCCATGATCGTTTTCGAACTATGTTACTGTACAGGACCCATTTTTCATCACCAGTGATGATTCTTTTTAAGAAAGGGTCGGTTTCATTTCGTCTAAGGTGCATATCGCAAAAGTTGATTCTTTGTGTTAAATGAATTTCTTTCAATTCGTGAGGTACCCAAATATCAAGCTTCTTAACTAGCCCAAGACATTTTAAATGTTTTTCCATTGTTGTGTGCGATACATGTAGCCTCTCCGCAACCTCTCGAACAGTTATATGACGATCCTCTTCAATTTTGTCTTTGATTTGGTCATCATCAACTTCAGTAAGCCCGCCAGAACGTTGCTCATCTTTGAGGAAAAAATCTCCAGAACGGAATTTTTTATAGCGATTCTGACACGTGCGCTCTGTTAAGCAATTAGCACCATAAACTTCACATATCTTTTTGTGAGCCGCAGCAGATTTCTTTCCTTTACGGAAATAAAATAGTAAAATATGTCGAAAATGTTCGTTTCTGCACTCCATTTAAAATTAACCCACAACTAATAGCTTTAATAAAAATCACGCACTACTTGCTTCTGAAGTTACGTCAATGTGACTAGTATCAGGCGACAAACGGTAAAGTACAGCACTAATATACGTTATACAAAAAATAAAGCAACGCTCAATTAGTAAAAACCGAAAGTACTTAGTTGCCAACCCACTATTTTAAACGAAAGCAAAATACAAAGCAGCTTCTTGTTCAAGAATAAATTTAAAATCGAGATCTTTTAACGTAGAAATACGAGTTTTGGTAACTACGTGTTAAGATTTTTACGAATAAAACGTTCTTAATAGCTTTAGTTTACTTAAGTAATTTTTTTTTGAGATTAACCTAATTTCAATAATCCATCTGACATTATAATTTTAAAGTTAGCTTTAGATTTATCAATCTCAGCGCTTTTTTTTATTATGTAGACAAGTTCTAGAGTAAATCACTTGTAGTTTTTTGTGTACAGCTATCTGACTGATAAAATTGTTTGCCGATCTTCTTGTGTATTTATATTGGAACCTTCTTCTTTACCGTTCAAAATATACACGTTGGACATTTATTTCATGCTAGTATTTCTATTACTAATTATATAATATTGAAGGTGTTACGGACATGATACGACATGTACGAGGGTAGCCGTTTATATTCCGGTAATTGGCAACACTGTTAGTGTTGCTCCCGATCCGAAGACTGCATCGTGAAGTTTGTCATTTTTGATAATATATTTAGTTTGACAGTTTTATTATCTGGTCGCTATTTCCATTGTTGACTCGCGAACATTTTCGTGCAATTATTTTTCATAACTTTCGGCGTGGATTTTCTCAACAAGAATGCATCGACGCATTCTTTATATGGTGATGAAGCACCATCGAAAACTACAGTATATTGTCGGTATAGTGAATTCAGACTTGGACGGCGTTCTTTGGATGATGAATTTCGTGAAGGTCCTCCCGCAAATGTTGTTGTGTTGGAAAACATTAATGCAGTGTCTGAATTGATAATGTAAGACATGTGACATACCGTGAGATTAAGGCATCTCTAAGTATTAGTAACACCATCGTGCATAAGATCCTGCATGAACATTTAGCCGTTAAGGGCCTATGTTAACGTTGGGTACCACATAATTTGACAACCGCTCAAAAAAGGACTCACGTCGATTGGTGCCAAGAAATGCACAAAAAATATTATGGCGGTGCTTCAAAGAAGCCCGATAGTAAACAGCAGTCGACAGTGTGGTTATTCCAAGATGAGTCAAAACCAACAAAAGATGTTCGCGCTCAAAGCATATCAAAATAAATGGTCGCCTGTTTTTTCGGAAAAAAACCGGTCACGTTGCAGCCGTGCCTTTAAAGAGTTGTAGAACAGTCAATTCCGAATGGTACACAACTATTTATTTTCCAGAAGTTTTTGAAGAAATAAGGAAAACAAACCGAAAACGACAGATCATTCTCCACCATGACAATGCGAGCTCGCACACATCGCTACAAACAATTGAATATTTGACCGGGCAAAACATTGATTGATGAGCTAATCGCCTTACAGCCCTGACCTAGCACCCTGTGATTTCTTTTTGTTCCCACACGTGAAGAATGAACTTCGTGGTCAACGGTTTTCTACGCCGGAAGAGGCAGTTGCGGCATTCAAAACTCATATTTTGGAGATACCGCTTTCACAGTGGCAGCAATGCTTTTCGGATTGGTTTAAACGAATGCCAAAGTGCATTGATTTTCAAGGACAAGATTTGGAAAAGCAATAAGACTATTTTAGATGATAAAAAATTTTTTTTTGTTTGCTATTTCCGAAATATAAACGGGTATCATCGTTAAAAAATATTTGAATAACATTTTCTGCAGTTAAACATTTTCTAAATTACAAAAGATGTCGATTGACAATAATAACATTGGAAATACATCAAAACATAAAAATAAATAAGGCTTGTTGATTATCAAACAATCTACGCCTTAATAATTTTTATATTTGGCAAGAACAATTTTGCTTTCTTTTGTTATTGTGCGAAAATAATTAACTTAGAAAATATTATTATATGTTTTCCAATAATGTCACAGGATGATTAAATGATAATTTTAAAGAAACCAACTGATAAAACAAAATATAAATAACAAATATGATTTTTTTTAAAAAAGAAAAAATCGAAGTTGCACGTTTTTCGCGCCGGTAATGAATATACCACATACGTTTGCAGAAAAACTTTTCGGAGCGTTAGCTAAACAAACCTTTTATATAATTTACACATCATAAGTACCAACATAAAACATTATTTCATGTTCCATATGGTCGTCTATTCCAAAAGAGGATCACTATATTAAAATATGTAGAAGCATTACATAAATAAGATACCCGCAAAAGCTCATTTCAATAAATTTCCATAACGTTTAAAATATATAATTAAACAGCGTATTTCCTCATCACCTTTTACTTCTGCGAACGTATTCACCACTATTCTACCACTAAAATATAGTAAGGAAACTAATATCGCCAGCGTTTGATTAATTGTCTCATATATGGGTAGAATGCGGTTGCTTGCAGTGAATGCGAAGTTAAATTAATATGCTTACCAAAACTTAACGTAATTGCAAAACAAGCTTAGATGTACAAACTTTACTGCGGAACTGTGAAATAATAATACGATGTACGAATTTTATTAGTGTCTGTAAGGTGGTGGCGAAAAGACTGTAAAATTAAATAATTACACCGCATAAAGTCCTCGTAACTTTTGAGAAAAAACAAACCTTCGAAAAAATATTAGAAAATTATTGCATACATTTGTATTTAATATTATAGTGCATGAAGATCTTCTGGGCTTCCGGGCTGGAACTGCGTCACTGGTATAACTGCCGACGTTTCGCACCCACTCGTATGGGACATCTTCAGGGCTCAACTGCTGCTACTGTCTGTCGCACTGAAACTGAAACAGTTTCAGTGCGAAACGTCGGCAGTTATACCAGTGACGCGGTTCCAGCCCGGAAGCCCAGAAGAAGATAGTATGGACCACGATCGCGGAAATCTACGTACCAGATTAATGCATAAAGATATTTGAATTTTATTTAGGTTTACGATGTTGTATAAACTATATTTTGCCGTTTTTTAATAACATCTTTAACATCTCTGCTATGTTCACTCATTAGATCTTCAGTTTATCCAGAATTGTGGAAGAGAGTAAGATTTATTCCTATGTACTTACAAGATAAGATATACGTCGATGATAAAAAACTATACGCCAAAAGCAATCTTTTCTTATGTATTTGAAGGGGATGCATTTGCAATTATCTGCTGATGACAACTTAGTTGTCGAAATGAGTATACAGAATTACGAAAATTAATGTGGAAAGGGGTTATATATCAACACTAGTAATTAAGTTAATCAACCACAGGCTCCATCAAATTCAACTGTACATCGATGATCTAACAGCTTTTAAAATATCCCGTAATTGTACTAAACGGCTGCTTATACGCTAAATAATTGCCTCCACAATTTTATGAACTAAATATAAATAACAATAAATTATTTAAATTATATAATTACCAAAGGTGCTGAATCCGTGGCTAAATTACAATCCATTGGTGCCTTTGAACGAAGTACAGGTACCAAACGGCTTCGCATAAACTGTAAGACAGTAAGGTGATTGCGTCCAAGTAGATTAAGCTCTATGTTCTTCATCAGATGGAAACGTGATCTTGATAAAGTCACGCATCTAATCCATTAAGTAATTAAAATGAAACCAAATATAAGAAAGCAACCCTAAAGTCAACATCGGTGAAAAAGATGAAGAAGAAAATTGGGCTACTATCTAATACTAATGTTTTCAAATTACGTACCTCGCTGTTGTATTCGAGGGTTAATTAATGAGATAAGTTGTTCCAGTAAGCCGTGAAAAGTCAAGATAGAACCTTGGTCACCTGTTAGCGGTTTATCGTGTCAAACGACAGGCTTCATATGCTTCAATTAGCACATCAAGAGAAGAGGAAAAAGAAGACATGCAAGAAGGCAAAATATCGACTCATTATTTCGGCAATTAATTACAAAGTACTGAAAATAACTTCAAATAAACATTACTTTAGTAATAATACAAATCTGACGATTACAGTAAAAATAAAATATCAATGGGATCTATAATCCTTCATTAGTATAGATTACAATCTTAAGCTGACAAGTAGGAGAGGGCGATAAAAGAAACAAAGAGTAATAATTACGATCATTTGCAAACAATGACAAAAAGCAAAAGCAAAACAGATAAGTAAATTAAGGGTGCAAAATCGTATCGAAAGTTGATTCCAAAAGATGCGAAATATGAAGTACGAAATATAAGTGAACTTGATAAAAATACAAAAATTGTTCGAATTGTTATTCCCAAAATATTGAAATTCTAGGACGTACAGCGATGTTAACAAAAGACGAACAGAGATAAATCGTACGTGTAACAAAAAGTATGTTGAAATATGGATATTCATGTGATCGCGATATAACTCCGTCACGATACCAAATGCGCAGCCATTCCGGCAATTAAATTGTTTGTTTTTTACATGATTAATTAAAAATTAAATCTGTAGGAATATAAAGCTACTAACGCACGTAAAAGTACCAGTTTTCATCACCTCGTTGTCTAATTAGCCCTACATTTCGGAGTCCAGTGTCACGTACTTATTTGGTATTCAAAATCAGAAACAAACTATGTATGTATGTTTGCAATAAAACTGCCCACCGATGAAATATAATACAACATTGACACGTTCATCGTTGTCGTAATTTAAAATTGCCGCCCATAAAAATTATTAGCAATAAATTTTACCAGGACCATTAAAAACTGTACTTAACACACATATATCCAATTAGTTCGGAGAATTATCGGAGGCGTAAAATATGGATATCGTAAATCCCTAGCGGAGTGATGTTATATCTATGTTTTCTAGTTGCGCTACATAATAAATATATCGACATTTTTCGCTTGTTTATGATAGCCACGATTAAAATTTTCAATAGTCGTTGTTATCTTTAATTGCTTCTATTAAAGTTTTAGCCTGCAAATGTGTTTAATTTGACCGTAATTCAAATGTTACATGTTTATCATCAGATATACTGCCGTTTTCCGATAATGTTTTCGCGCTAAAAAATGTCCCGGTACAATGACCAATGCTAGTCTGACACTCCACTACCAAACCTGATTACATTCCATTTTTGCGATTAATGGCAATAATTGTTTATAGTTGTTTTTACGTAACATGAAGTGAATAACTGTGGTGAAGTTTACACCATTAGGTATGTTTACACATTTGACTCGGCCACCAATTCTCACTGTGATGTAAAAATGTTCTTATATCCTAAAACCATTCGACATCTACTGATATAGGACACGTAAAGTTAAATAAAATCTTTATAAATAGATAACAGATCTATAGAAGCACCATCACAAAATTATCTTAAGCCGGTAAAGTCAAAATCTTTGTTTATAATACACATACTTTTATGTGATTTATAGTAGAGTCAGTCTACATCGTTTACTATTGGCAATCACTCCATTAACGGCAATACAAACACAGTATTTTGCAATTTTCCTTTTGTGTCAAGTGATTCCTTATAATTGTCGTAAATGGTTTTTAAATCTGCTTCGACGGAAGTATCTTGACATCTTATCTGGCTTTGCTTAATAGCTGCAATTTCGTCAGGTATAAATCACAGAACAGATTTTATTTGCTGGAAACTCTCGCATTAATAGAGAACCACCTTCAACCTTTCAACAATGTTACCCAGCTTGCGAGAATTAGCTCTGGTACCTGAGAAATACCATGTCACCGTCTGTGGAATTCTCTAATTCGTTTGGGAGGTTTGAGAAACGCTTTTTTAATATTTACTATGAATGCGTCCACATCTGGAAAATATTCTCGACTAGTTTATGCTGCAATTGTAAAGCATGAACTCTACACGTCACTTGTAAGAGCCTCTGGCGGTCTTCCGTAAGAGACTGGCCTACGGAATGCATTATCGCAATACCATTACTCATAAACATCAACTCTTGATTGGTCAAAAGTTCAAATTTTTGTAGCGTATCCAGAACTACCGTCGTAATCGCTTCACCTGTACGTTTTACTAACATTTTTCTAGCTAATAATTGGAAATTCCAGTACGCGTACTATTATACTTACAATAGAATTTTTCTTACTATCTGTCGCCTCGTCAACACATAATCACAACAACTGTTTGTCTTTTGATATAGCTTTGATTATATTTTCGATTTCTTCGTATAGAGATGAGAAACAGTTATATAACGTTGTCCGGGACGGTAGCTTTGAGTTGGAATTGTACAAAGGGTACTAGGAAAGTTTTGCAATATGACTCGACAATGAAACGTAGGAAGCTGCTTGTTGCTGCATGTTGAGACATGTTCATACGTGCATAGTAGCCGCCGCGCCATATCGATAGGCTCAGTTATTCATTAGCAGTGAGAGTGTAAAGTGCTTGTGATGGCATCATGGTCACGAAACGAAATAAGGGCAGTTTTGCGTTATAATTTCGTGCGTGGTTTAAACATAGACATCGCACAACGATATTCAGGTGGTATACAGAATTCCAAAGGCAAAATTTAACTGTAGAGGATGCTGAGAGGCCGGGAAGGCCACGAACGTCAGTTACAGAGATAAACGTTACTACTGTGAGAAAAACGCTTAGCGAGGACAGGCGAGCGACCTATCAACAGATAGAGGGTACTTCAGGCCTAAATGCACCAGCAATTCGTTCGATTCTGCATCATTATTTGCACGTGAAGAAACTTTGTTCTCTCTGGATGCCGCATTGACTGACCGAAGAGCAGATGACACGACGTGTGACTTGGTGGCGGGAGGTGCTAAAAAAGTTTAATAAAGGACAATCTCGATATGTGAACAACATTGCGATAGGTGACGAGATTAGGCTGTACTATTACTATGTGCCGATGAGCTGTATTTTTCAAATCGAGTGGAATTGTGGAACGCGTCGTTTTGGACACACAGAAGATAGTCACAGCTAAGCGGTATACTGAGCTCTCGAGCACCATCCCTACAGTCCAGATCTTGTGCCCTGCGACTTTGCACTATTCGCGCATGTCAAAATGAAACTTGGCAGAACTGGTTTAAAGAATGGTTTCGGAGGATGGAGAGGTGTATTGCGTATAGAGGAAATTACTTTGAAAAAATTGAATAAACAAAGCTGTGTTGCAAAACATTCCTAGGACCCTTTGTAATTATATTAGAAGGATGGGAACTGTTCTTTATTCATTAATGTCTAGCAATAAATCGCATGTTGTGATCATTAAAAGTAAATCTAACATAAACTCAGCTATTCGTAGAACCATTATAAAATAAATTTGGAAATTCCGTGATATACTTCTTGACCGTGCTAACCAATGGCCGCTTTTTTCCTTCCGCACGTTTGACATATTTAATTATATATTTGTATAAAACGTAAAACAATCAATATCTCCAAGTCAAATACCGATGTTAACTAATAGCACAATGATATGAATACGCATTACTCACGACTATCGACAATTGACGGAAATATTCGCTTTACTGATTTTGATTTTTATTATGTGTGTAGGTACTAGGGCACAAATGTATTTCATACCTGTCACGGCGAGACAAATGACAAGTCTACAAATAATTTTTACTGAAAATATTTTTTTAATTGACAGCGTAATGTATCGAATACAAGTAATTTCGACACTGGTTATAATTTATCTTAAAACTTAGAACTCTTCTAGCACTCCGAATATTCTATTCCACCGCTAAGATAGGAATACAGAAGATAAGTTTGCCAAAAAGTACAAATACAGTAGTTTTAGATGCCTGACTATAGATCTAACAAATGTTCAAAAACATTTTAATCGACATTATTCCGTAAACTTTCTGCACAGTTACAGTCTGCGTTCTATACATTTCAATTACAGATGCAGGGTATTAATTATTCAAGATAATACCAAAGTTTCTGCAATTCCTAACTTTATTGAATGAGGTATCTACGTAAGTTTGTGTTTATGCATTGGGATTTGATATTGGCCGTGTATTCGGAAACTTCACGCAATACCGTGAAACTTGCCTCCTAATTACTTATGCATTCAATTTCTTATTAAGACTTCATGATGCATGAAGCAAAGTGTTACATATATTCTATCAATTACATGTTTAGCGCAGGCTTCGTCGCACTTCAATAATACCTTTTCCGTCGTAATTATTAGGAAATAATGCACGACAAAAATCATTATAACATCATTACAGCTGCCCCTTTCATGCCTTATGCATATTAAATTTATTTGCTCTAACATAAAGGTTGTGCCATTAGATATATTAACTTAATGAGTATATAATTACAGAACAAATATGTATGCAGTATACTACATACATTATTGTAGAATAATATGAATTTGTTTTTGTATGCAATAAGCTCGTAAGCTTTGATCATTTGGTTAAACAATACATTATTTTATCAATTAGTTCGTCAAATACTGGTTAGAAATGGATGAAATGAAGGTGCAAATATCTACTTTTATTTATTAAGCAATTGCAGTGAGAATTAATGAATTGACTTATTGACCTACCCTGCCCTATAATAACATGATGGAACATCTTCCAATGATGAGTCTTCTTTATGTCTCTTGCAAGTCGGCTGGCCAGCTTGTGTTTCGCTTTCTATAGTATTGTGATTCTAAGAGAAAATACGCAAGGCAATTATGATGATTTTTCATCTTATAATGATACTGTTTTTTTTGTCATCTCTTTGGCCATCGAATGAAAATAAATTCTAATGTTAATGTTGTTGTTGTTATTGTTGATGATGCCTTTCGAGTTTTTTTTTTGTATGGCGTCCCGGGATCACAGTCCATTCGCCTCAATGCAATAAAAACCGCGATACAATATTTCGATATACTACTGTGGGCAAAAAATAGTAAGACTTTTTAATTTAAATTTCGCGCGAAAACTCATTCGTCGAAATATTTTTTTCTAGGTTGGTATGACTGTCAGTGACATCTGTGTCAAATGTCACATCAAAATAATCATTAGTGTTTAGTATACGCTTGTACGGAATCAAATTTCTGGTGCCGAAACGTTCAGAATGTTGCAAAAGGCCTTCGGTGATAATTGTTTGTCGCGAGCAAGTGTTTTTGATTGGTACGAATTATTCAAAGAGTGTCGAGAACGCGTTGATGACGAACCACGTCCAGAATGGCCATCAACATCAACTGATGATCAACACGTCAATAGAATCAAGGAATTGGTGCTTGAGAATCGACGATTAACAGTCAGAGACTTACTGGCATCGTTGGAATATCGGAAGGATCAGTGAAAACCATTTTGAAAGATCATTTGGGCCAAGAAAAGTGAAAGCACGGTTTGTTCCAAAATCACTCAATTTTTTCGAAAAACAGCGTCGCGTTGACGTTTGTG
The DNA here is from genome assembly GCA_031893035.1 of Dermolepida albohirtum. Taxonomy (NCBI): domain Eukaryota; kingdom Metazoa; phylum Arthropoda; class Insecta; order Coleoptera; family Scarabaeidae; genus Dermolepida; species Dermolepida albohirtum. The sequence goes on from JAVIWB010006777.1 coordinate 114,580, forward strand.
AAGAAATGCTTTCCGACTATCAAGACGAAATGAAAGGCATCATAACTGGAGATGAGACTTGGATCTATGCTTATGACCTGGAAACAGACGATCAGTCGGCCGAATATCGTATCAAAGGTGAGCCGAAGCCCAAAAAACCACGTCAAAGCAAGTCAAAAATCAAGGTTATGTTGACAGTTTTCTTCGATTATCGAGGTGTGGTGCACTCCGAATTCCTTCCGACCGGCCAAACTGTCAACAAAGAATACTATTTGAGTGTTATGCGCCGTTTGCGCAATGTTATTCGTAAAAAGAGGCCAGAATTATGGGCCGACAACTCTTGGTTTTTGCACCACGATAATGCACCATCGCATACTGCATTAATTCTTCGTGAGTTTTTCGCCAAATTTTCAACCAATATCGTGCCGCAACCACCGTATTCGCCTAATTTAGATCCGTGTGACTTTTGGTTATTCAGCAAACTCAAACGACCGCTCAGGGGAAACCGTTTTGAGTCAATTGAAGACATTAAACGTGAATCGCTACGCGCATTGAAGGCTATTCCTGAAATTGACTTTAACAACTGTTTCGAGAATTGGAAGAAACGTTGGCACAAGTGTATTGGAGCCAGGGGGAATTACTTTGAGGGGGACGAAATAGATTTGGAAGAATAAATTAAGAATTTAAAAATTATGAACAAAGTCTTACTATTTTTTGCCCACAGTAGTATATCCTAACTTTTAAAATCAGACGTGATGAATGATTAGGTGTAAGACTGGGACACACATTTCACATCCCGGGGCCTATCAGGATGACTAACAGTTAACATACAGTGCTCGCGATGAATCACAGTATCCTGTAACATTTAACAAAGAATTTTTGAAGCCACGTTTAAAAAAGAAATTGAAAATGAATATCACAGTAAATGATGACCTCTCAGAAATTGAAAACGTTTGTAAAAATGAAAATGTAAAGGGTGCCGATTATAATAATTTCTTCAAATTTCTGACATTAAGTAAAGGTAAACAAGATATTGTGGGAATCATGGAATCACTAAATTTAAACGCGATCCAAGTGTTTAAATTACTTACTAAATCCATTCATACTGTTAAAAATAATTCCTTAAGATCATGATTAAAACGTCTTGTCAAAAAAATCAAGAGGACTCGTTGCTCCTCAGCTGAATCAGTGTTGCGTTTCGAGTTACCAACTCTCTCCAGGTGAACTGTGGTCTTATTAACGAATTTATTCTCCGCGTGTGTTTTTGTATTATTTTGCAATGCGGCAAAGAATAAACATTACCTACCTCTCTCGTCTAAATGAACGAAAGAACGATGTTAACAACACCTTGTTTACCACGCGTTCCAAATTATCGACTCTCTTCAGAAAAATTGCGTTAGTTTACCTGAAGATAGTCGATAATTCGAAACGTATTGATTCTCGGTACGTGTTCTTGTCCGGTTTTACGATACAACAAATGAAAAAACAGTACTTCCATCTCGTTTGTTCTCTCTTCGTCTCTTTCGTTCGTTTGGACGAGAGAGGGGGTAATGTGATTTAACAGCACGATAACGCCGTCTTATACAGCAAAACCGGTCAAGCACGCGTTGAAAACACTTGGATGGAACGTAATATGGCACTGGCCGTACTCTCCAAAACTTGCCACGTCCGATTATCACCTTTTCGCATCAGTGGGACACGCGCTTGCAGAGCAACACTTCGCTAATTTCGAAGAAGTTAGAAAATGGTCCGATGAGTGATTTTGCTCAAAGAACAAACAGTTTTTTTTTTGGGATAGCATCCATAAATTGCCTGATGGGCAAGATGGTAACCGGTAATGACTGGCCGATACGGTAATCTTAAAAATTATTAGTTTCGAAAAGTAATTGTACATCAACTAGTTCCCGGAGATCGACGTTTTCTAAGGTGCCCATACACGATTTTGGTATCAAAATTTATCTGGCGCTATTGGCTTCTTTCCGAAAGAATAGAAGCTTGAAAAGCAATGTCCAGATGTGAAAGTCATGTAACTCTTTTGCCTTGATCATGAAAGAATAAAAAACATACAAAACTATGTCAAAACGTGACGAAAAAATTTACGAAGATTCAAGAAACGATTTGATGGAAAAATTTGACTTAATCTTGAGGGAAACCATTTTAGAAATACATCCTTAATAATTATTTTCGTTTTTCGTTAATGATCCGTATTTTTAATGAGCTTTTACTCCTTTGGAATCCATTAAAATTTAACTAGATTTGTGGTAATCATCCTCCAAACTCCAAAACAACGAATGCAATAAAATATCTCCGAAATTACCGCCATTTTAAATTGAATTCCATGACTAAAATGTATCTTAATAAAAATAAATTATTCGCTAAAGAAAAAAATCATAAAATTTCTACATTATTGACTATAAATTACTGAAAATTATCATCATGAAAGCATTCACAACAGCGTTTTTATTTCATCGCTTAAATCCGAGTAACTACCTTCATTCTAACTGGTGCCTAATTGTAACGTATTATTTATTCACAACCCGAAGTATAAAACAATAAAAGTTGAACGTAAAAAAAGGATAATTGCCTTTTTGTTTTGGAGGTAATAAAGAGAACGAATCAACTACCGCGAAATTCCCCAATCTGCACGAAAAATTCGTGGTTGTATAATGAAAAGGGACAAAAATAAGTTTATCCTGACAGAAACATAAAACTCAGTCGTAGTCGGCGAAATTGGAAAAGACTTAAACATCCGAAAAATACAAAAACACATACAGACACACGCGCGCTCACGCACGCACAGAAGGCTGGATGTAATTGGATACTGAAAAAACAATCGTTTGAAATACTATATCCTTATTGTGTCGGGTCTCGCGTCGGACTTAGTTCTCTACCAAAAAAAAAAAAGAAAACATTCTTTCTATACTCGTAATAAAAAGTCAGACTTGCTCGGGGATGGGTTTATTTTCTAACAGTATTAGCCATTATTTTAAGGTATTCGATAACAAGAAAAGAAATATGATGTCAAACACAAACTGTACAAAACGGACGCGCCTTTTTCTTCTTTGAAAATACGTTTATAAGAACACTTCATCTACAGGCACCTTTAAAAATTTCTTTTCATGACAGACCTATTCCAAGAGCAAAGCAAATAAATATATTTTGTAAACACAAGCGACGTGCGCCATCAAGTTGCACTAAAGAGCACACCTCATAGAGGACTTGCACTTTAAATTGATAGCCTCTTTTTTTGACTCTACGATCTATGCTATTCGCAATCATTTATTGTTCATCAATCAATTTATCAATCGCACCTGGTTCTTCGATTCTCACACAGAAATATCCAAGAAATTATGCGAAGACCAAACACAAACACAAAGTAATTTTTCCTCTGTGAGCTTCAGCCCGGAACCAAGTACGACATTGTGCTTAATGGTCTGCTGATGACAACTTAGTTATCGATATATGTATATAGAATACTAACGCTGATGTTGTAAGGGCTTTTTTTACTTGTTTTGATTTATTCAATTAACCAATTAGTGACTGTCCAAATAGTCAAGGATCGTAACAAGGCGAGTGTACGAACAAACGGATAACCTTACGATGCTTGCGTTTTATATCACTTACGTTTTATAAATAAACAATTACATTATTCACATCTGTTGATGTTAGTAGTTGAATTTGATGGAGCCTGTGGTTTATTGACTTGATCAATAAGGTTAATATATAACCCCTTTCCACAATTAACTATTTGTAAATTCTGTATACGTATTTCGACAACCAAGTTGTCGAAATACGTATACAGAATTTACAAATAGTTAATTGTGGAAAGGGGTTATATATTAACCTTATTGATCAAATGTTGATGTTAGTCTCAAAATGGATAAGACTGACCAAATGTCTGCAGCACATGTAAGTTTTCACATTTGTCTCGGAATGTAACGTACGCCGTGCTGAAAAGATGTTTTTATATTTAGAAAATGACCGCCCTGAAATATCCCTCTACTAATTTTGATTCCATATTTTATTACATGGTTTTGTTTTGTTACTAGGTAAATTGCGGTTCTCCATGTTGTGTATAAAAAAATGTATGTGTGCCTCGAATTCCGTATACGTATTTCGACAACTAAGTTGTCATCATCAGCAGATAATTAAAAAGTGTCGCACCTGGTAAACTACGGTGAAAAACACCCGTACGAAAATAAACTCCGTGCGCGATCCGTGCCGTTGAGAACCAAAATGTACACTGTGTGCCTATTTTAAAGGTTGTCCCAAAATTAACGCAAGATTTGAATTAAATAGAATTTGATTTGGTATCCTATACAAGCATACCAAGTACGTGCTCTGAATTAATACAGAGAAGGTTCTTAAAACATAAACACTTTAAATATACTGGCCCATAGCCTGCTCGCGGCTTTGTTCATCAGGACTTGTTAGATATGTTCCTTGTGGATTGTTTGGCTCTACGCCAGTATCATGTTTCTATGAGACTTTTATTTAATCTGTTTAACAGTGACATTGACACCCCAAAGTTACTAGAAGGAATGAACTTTCTCGTTCCAAGGTTGGAAGCAAGGTTAAGCAATTTGCTTTACCACCCTCATGCGAGTACAAATATTATGCGTGATTTTCCTTTACATAGAGGATGCTCTTATAAGATATTACTTAACAGCATCACGCGTATATATTTTTATCGCTACTGTTGTTGCTTTCGCATTGCGCTGGTGCACATGACTTATAGGATTGTTTTTTGGTTGCGCGTGTGTGTGTGCACATAAATATAATATTTATAATAACCAACATGCATGTGTTCTGCAATATTTTTTGCCATGTAATTAGATTGCAAATCTATTGGGCAAACAAATTTTATTATTATTGTTTATTGGTAGAAAATTGCGAGCAGTTATTTAACATTTATTAAAGAATAACTACGCCATGTTAACATCATTTCCTAAAACAATTAGAATGTATATTAATCCCCCAATTATAGATCTTATTGGTCCTACAATTTCGTTAATTAACCATTACTATTTGATGAGAAGGAATTATGTTTCGTAATCTGTTATTCTAAGCTCATACAAATATTAGACACAAGCGATCACAAACACCTACGTTAAATTTACGTTTCCTAAAGTAATATAATTTAAATTGCACTTGATAGGCATCTTGAAATATTCATACCGGCGACATATTTTGACAAATAAAATGTTTCGAAATAAGAGGTTCCATTCATTGTTTGAAAGTTGGATAGAAAGCTCAGGATAAAGGAGTCGTATATCAAATTAGGTACTCTGGAAAGTTTCGTAAGTATACACTTCCTTCAGCGTTAGAGCACTATTTGCATATTTCACTTGAAATTACTGAAAACGCGCCGCAAAGTATGAAGAAAATATATTCTGCGATTCACAGTAGAGTGCAATCGAAAATAACTCAGTAATTAAATATTAAAATAAATATATAGTCTGACCTCGTTCTAAAATGAAATTATGTTCCCGAGAAGTCGGATAGAGCTTTTACCAGATTATCTAATAAGCTTTGTCGTTCGATAATAGATGGCGGTATTAAGTTCGTCGTTTTATTTTTCTAAAAATTGTACTACTTTTTTATGAACACGTGTGAAGTTTCTTCATTTTATATTTTCTCATTCGTATATTTACAGGTGTTCAAATTTAACATGTCACAGCATTTTTATAATGGAAAAAATTGAATACGTACAGTGACAAAATTCTTATTTTTGGAAGGTGTAGCTCCTAAACAAATTCATAAACTATTGTTAAAAGTGTATAATGATTCTCACCTTCAATTGAAACAGCAGAAAGATAGTTTGCTAAGTTTATACATGATCGTACAAGTTTTGAAGATGATCCATCTGAAGGGCGTTCAAAAGATTCACCAACATCAGAAATCGTAGCAAAAATACAGAATATGGTTTTGGAAGATCGTTGGTTAATCTAGTGAGATTTAGTTGAAGTGCTAGGCGTCTCATTAGGCAGTGCGAGGAATATTTTGACAGAACGAGTTTCAAAAAGCTTCGTGCATAATAGGCTCCACATTCGTTGGAACAATGGAACAAAAATACATTCGATGCGACTTTCTCAGCAACATTTGAAGCGTTTTATAAAGAATACGAACGATTTTGTATATCGCTTTACCACTATGTATGAGACTTGGGTCTACTACCATGATCCTCATTCAAAACAAGAGGCTAAGAAATGGGGTGAACCCGGTATTTCGGTTCCAAAGCGAGTTAGGATCCAGAAATCAACCAAGAGGGTGTTAGCATCAGTTTTTTTTGGAATTCAAAAGGAATTTTGTTCGCGAATTACCTCCAAATTGGTAAAACAATAAACTCAAATTATTATTGTAACCTTTTGAACCAGCTGGATGTAAAAATTCATGAGGAAGAACCTGGCTTACAGAAGAAAAAAATCGTTTTTCATCAAGGTAACCCATCCTCGCACACATCTTAAAAAAATTAAAAAAAAATAAAAATAAAAAAAATCAGTAAATTAAAGCGCGAATTGTTGCACCATCCATCTTATTCGCCAGATTTAGCTCCCTTTGACTTTTGGCTGTTCTCACATCTCAAAAATTTCAAGTGTGGAAAAAGATTTTCATCGAACGAAGAAGTAATAACAGCCGTGGAAACGTATTTCGACAGTCTTCCGGATTGTCATTCAGAGATGGAAGATCACTGGAACAAATGTATTCATGTTCACGGAGGTTATATTGAACAATAAAATGTATTTCAAACCATGAAATCATGTTTTACTTATCGAACGACAAAACTTATTGAACAACCTGGTATACTTTTATATGTACAGTCTGCAACAAAATGTACATACTTATTATTATTATTATTACATATTTATTTTATTTACTGTAACGTTATTATTGGACAAATACATTTTATGAAAGTTACCCCACCCCTCCCCACAAGAAGATTTGTTTAATAAATAATTACACGCAAAATGAGAACTTACCAAATCAAGTTTTTGTTACAGATTTTAAATCGTTTACATTTGTGCCAATTTTAAAAGTTTATTAAATTTCGCTTGCTTATAAATAAAGTTTGTGTTGCAACAGTTCTGAGAAGAAATTATCTTTGACCGACATGTCCAATTATAGTAAACAAGACTTCCGTTTCAAGAACACTCATTAAATTAAAATTATTACTAGAGTCGCGCACGTTTTCCGGAATGCCCTGATATATTGCAGAGACAGCCGCCCGAATAGTAGTGAGGGTAGTTAGGCTAGAGCTATAGAACTATATTGATGTACATTTAACAGCTGTACAACAATATTGTATATACAAGTATATACAATAGTTATTAAAGCGACTGTAATAAATTAAGTCATAACCACTTCCCCGCTTAAGTTTTGTTATCCCATAGCGGATGAGATCGGAGAAACAACTGCCGCCATCAGTTATATTTCGACAATTGTTTTAGCGAGGCGTATGCTCCGTGATGAAAATATGTTCTTCTGTGGAGAAAAGGATCTAAATAATCCTATCTGTCTTAAATTGCTAAAATCTGAATCTCTCTTTAATATACTCTCGAACTTGCTACGACACGATCATTTTGCATCACTGGCAGCGCATATATTTGTATATACCTGACCTGAAGTAGTTCGTTTGTTAAATAAAAAAGTAAATAACGTTTTAAATTTTGAACTTGATACAACTAGGTAAAAAAAAGTAGTGTAATATAGTTCATTCACTGTCCATGTCTGCATCTGTATCAGATTCTGAACCAGTATTTACAAAAAAAAGAAATTCGTCTTCGTCAAAGTTCGCTTCTCTTCCATACGACTTCTCTATTAATGCATCAGTATATCGTATACATTGCATCCAAAAATCAGGTATGCAGATATTTAATGATTGCTGCCAAATTTTTTAAAGATTTTCATCTCCACATCCTTCTTCATCAACATGTTTATTGTAGTGCGTTTTTGCACGTGCCCAAACAAGTTCGATTAATTAAAGAATATTCATGCAAATTTGGAATTAATTGGTCATTTACCCATCTTGTAAACTTTGCACTGTTCATTTCACAAACGCGACACTTACGCACGTAACGGATTACCCTAAAACACACCAAAAATACAGAAGGCCAACAATGAAAATAGATAGTGAAGAAAACAATTGAATATCGAAGGAACTAAACTATCTATGTGAAGATTAATCACAACGACGACTGAGAGCAGAAGGGCAGAGCCCTAGCTCGAATAAATTGCAAAGAAGAAGAAGAAGAGCACTGTTCCTTTCACCATGATAATCAGTTGTCGCTGTTTCCGAGGGAAATATCAAACTTGAGTTTTCAATAAATCCATTTTTATTACCTGTATGTAGTATTATCATATCCTTGAGGTTTTCTAACACTCTTCGTGTTCGCATCTTGTGACGATCTTCATTTATTGCATCTCATCGAGAGAGATTTTTTTATCCCTTTTGTAAGGGCAGTCAACATTCGCTTTATAATTGTTGTAAAAAGGAATATCGTAGTGCAGCAAGATGATTTTTCTCCATTAAAGCTCGGCCATCATTGTCTTTCACAAATTTAAATCGTAAATGTTTTAACAGACGACTCGAAGAAGAAATGCCAATACCAAGTGATCGCTCCTATAGTATTGCATTGATATTTTTTAAAGTGACACGTAAAAATGTAGTATAAGCATTTCTTTATGGAAAGATTTCAAGTACCTACGTTCCTTGTACATGTCGTGTATAATATTACGAACTTCCATTTTCACCCGTTCATCGACAACTAGACTTGCTACGTGGTGTATAAGCTCCTACTCATAACGCAGTTTCAGCTTGTTTCCTGTGTTTGACATGAAACACTGTTTGAACAGAAATACTTAATACTGCGACTACTCTCTAAAATAATGCTTTTCTAAATTTGTTTTCTAAAGCAACAATGAAAATATTACCTATTTCAACAACTTATACCTGACTTTATACCTAACAAATCAAAAAGCTGACTTTTTTGTAGGTTGACTAAGTGTAAATTTACAAGGATGATGAAGTAAATATGATAAATTAGCTGTTAGAACAATTACAAATAACAGCGGTAAAATACAAGGAATATCACAATATCGGAATCTTAGATAAGACAAACGTCATAAGTCAAAAGTCAAAACACTATTTTGTCTGTATTATACGTGACACATGTGTGCATAATACACATGCTCTGCATACGTCTGTTTCTATTTTTTCACTATTTCTTGACAAGACGTAGCGCGTAACTCTATTAGAAAAACGTTTACACGCTTTCTTTCTTCAACACATATGATTACCGATGAATTAGACAAATGCCCAGTAATGTGTTCGTATTTTGGAGCGTTATTGATACACCGGCAAACTTGCATGGTATTAAATGGAAGGGTGTTCGAAAAAACGCTCGGACACGTCAATTGGGATTTTTAGTTGCGTATTTTTTAAAATAAAAAGTTTATATACAGGGTGTGTCATGTAAAAGTGGTCAATATCAACTTTCTTATTTTAAATACAACACCCTATCAAATATTAAATTTTTGAATTCTTTAGAAAATTCCAGACATATTTCATGTACAATGTCCTATACCTATTTTCGACCGTTTCGGAAATATTAAATGTTTTCAGATTAATTTGAAAAATTTTTGATAATGTAAAAAATAACAAGAAAAACATTAATGTCACTGTAGGAGATGTTCAAAGTGTTCGCCGCAAACGTCTTGACAACATCCTAATCTTAAATAAAAAATTTTTCTAACATTGCTCAACATCTCAGGTGTGACCGATCTAATCGCAACTATTATTCGTCTTCTTAAGTCAGCTAAGTCGAGGGGTTTAGTTTTGTATACTATACTTTTGACATATCCCCATAAGAAGAAGTCTAATGGCGTTAGATCAGGGGATCGTGCTGGCCATTCCATCGATTTTCGCCTACCTATCCACCGATTCGGGAATGTTTGGTTGTGGTACTGCCGGACATTGATTTGGTAATGGGGTGGTGCTCCATCTTG